>VWYI01027286.1:316-134932 GCA_013399455.1 Anthoscopus minutus
AGGCTCCCTGGGCTATCATTTCTGTAATGGATTCTTTACTAAATCTACATGCCAGTAAAGGACGGATTATAGATATTGAAACAGCAAAGCGAATTTAACTAAACGTAACTACTTCCTTTGAAACTTTAATAGATCGTAAAAACTTCCATTTATCTATTTTTATGTGTGAATTGGAAACCTATGTGAAAGTCAGTATTCTTCTGTCATGGAAATTAAGAATAGTATTTTCAAGCTACATCATAGGAATCCTGAAGTGATGTGAGGGCTGTTAGTTTCAGTGCTATGGCAGGTCCCTGGGAGTAGATGACAGATGACTTTTAATCTCTGATTTTTATTGGATTTGGAGATTGGCTTTTTACTTTCACAGAAATCCCTCTTTGTATGAAGGATACATTTACCACCTCTTCACCTGCACCTCCATTTCAGGAGATTTGTAGCCTTATCAGCAGAAGTAAACATCAGTACTTACAAGGACTTCAATACTGAACACATTTATTAGCATTTCTTAGCTAAATTTGCTCACCCCAAATTTAAAATGTTCGAATTGCTACGGCACGTGAAACCATACTTTCTGATGTCTATCCTGCTCCTCAAGGATCATTACTGGTGTAAAGAGGGCTCACACTTTGCCAAAATAACCTAAAGCAGACTAATATTTTAGCTCCTTTCCAGATTCAGCATGCTTTGTTTCAGTATAAAGTAAAAAAAATTTGGGTCAACCTCACATTTTGCACTTCCTGCTGCCTTTGTTGCTTCGAGAAAGACACTAAATCCTTCCATCTCCTTTGTCCTGTGCAAAACTGACAGGCTCTGAACCACTGAACTTTCAATAGCTTTATTCTCTCCAAGGAGGTGAGAAATGTGCAGCTAAACCTGGGTTTACCTCCACTAAAGCTGAGACCTGTGTTTACCCCCTCAAGGAAAAAGCAGAGACCTCCATCAGCCCAAGTCACAGGAAGGTTGCAACTTCAGGAAAGAAAACATACAAATATTTTTACTGAAAATTGCTTCTTAGGCACCTTAGTGGTAGCATAAAGGGAAAAAAACAAGAAAGAAAAAGGTAAAGGGAGAAGGAGAGATGAGACAGACCTTCTGAGGTCTAGAAAAATAAACCTGCAGAGCCATGTAAAAGACTTTGAAAGAGCAAGAACAACTATAGGAATACATGCAGAGATGCAATATGTAAGATTTGATGTTCATATACAGAAGCAAAGGAAAGAAAAAACATCATAGGTGCATCAAGCAGAGCTATATAGTCGGGTCCTCTACTGTCACCCTGTGCCATGTGGCACTGCCACCACCCCACAGCTCTCTGAACAAAAGGGACACTGGCAGCTCCCAGGAGAGGAGAAGAGGACAAGGAAAGGAGGGGAAACCCAGGTGAATTTACCATACCAGTCGTTACATTAAGCTGACACAGTGCCTCTATTCATCTGCTCTACAGGCAAAACTCCCTGAAGGTTTTCTGAGCGCTTCCACTGTGTACTTCCTTGTGGGCACTGGAACTAACACTATTTAGGGATATTTGAAAGGTAATCTGAACCCAGGAACTCATGTAGCCTTGTTGATCTCCAGCCTTCACTGTTGACCATGTCTTCACACAAAACCTGAGTAAAAGGCTGATGGAGTTCAGTCCTCTTCCAAAGGGTAAGCTTTTGTGCATGTTTCTCAAAACCCAATATAAAACAGCATGAAATGTGAGGTATTGCAGTCTGTATGCTCAGACTCTGTTGGAGAGATGTCATTGGGGCTATTCACAGCAATGGATTCCTAGGCCTCCCCATTCTAGTGCTTTTTAGTCACGTTAAATCAAATAACCCTCCAAAAAGGAGATAATCACTGTTTCAGACACAATGGTTCGTATACTTTCACAGAATTTGAAACTTTTAGATAAACTGACATTATGCTAAAACATATCAGTTAAGGGGAAATAAAACCCCACAAATAAGAACAATATTTAAGGGTGTGAAGAAGGGTGCTGTCTCCAAAAGCACGGCTTTTAGCAGCTGCTCAAAAGACATGCTCTCCTGAAAACTGAAACCAGTCAGCATGTAAGAGTGATTTCTCCAGCAGGTTCAAAAAGTGCTGTGCCAAATCATTGGTACTACCCACGAACTGCTGTTTGCCACCCTCTCTGATGGGCTGATGACAATACACTGGGTGAAAAACTACAGCAGGGCCAAAGACAGAGAAGGAATCAGAAAATATATTCAGGTAGGAGCCACTTCACCCTGTTGATGAAACAACACACTCCTTATGTTCAACTGTGTGAACCAACTCCCTGCCTGATTGCAAAAATGCCGTATAAAGGATAGTTCAGGTCTGCACCACCAGTGCAACAGCCCCACACTACTGCTGGTTTAATTCCCTCAGCCAGGCCCATAGAAACTCAGATAAAGGACTGAATGAACCATGTGAAGAAGAGTCAGGAACACTGGGGGTGGAAGGAGATCAGTGTCAAAGTGACAACCATCTGAGAAGTTTTAAGTGCAATGCAACCAATGGAGTTCTCACATGTGCATTAATTCACACCAGATCAATACACTAAAGTTGTTGGATCATGCAAAATTATACTTCCACATTGCAGCACTCAATGCTCTGGAAGAGCCATGACAAGGATCTGGAAAGCAGCCTCATGCTAAGAAATAAGTTGTAACTCCTGAATAAGAAAATGCAAAGCTGTCCTGCAGGCATGAGACAGTCAGTCTTGAAACCAAACCTAAGGGTCACTACCCTTTTGCACAACCCAAGAAGTGAGTCAAGTTCTCAAGATCATTTCAGAGCTTTCCAAACTTACTAATCCCATTCGTTTTCTGTGATTTTTTGTTGGTTTTTGGGTTTTTTTTATTGTTGTTTTGGTTGCTTTGTTTGTTTTGTTTTGGGTTTTTTGGTTTTGTGGGGTTTTTTGTAAATCTTTGGAACCTTCACAGTTTTCTAATTTAGCTACTAAAGATAAGTTTCTTACAAATCTGGGGGGTGCTTCCGTATTTTTTTTTTGTTTTAAAAAAATTTTTTTTCAAGAAAGGAAGTCTTTAAATATTCAAAAACCTAGTATCCTGGATAGTGTTGCCAGATTAATTTAGTATGTTGGAAAAGCAAAGAACCAGAACATTCAGTCTGGAGTCACCAAAACTCAGAAATAAGAGGGCAGAAACAAAAGAAGTGACAAGCAACAAGTTTTAATAATCTAATTTTTACTAATGCAACAGGCACTGACTAGAGAAGGAAACAGTGTTGCTAAAGAACCTTACATAAACAAACTACAGCATTTGGAGAGGCTGCAGACCTCAAAAACCAGCTCAAACAGCTATGAAATGGGCAAAAAAGTCAATGTATTTAAATGGCCTCCAGGCACAGTAAATACAGCTTGACTAGGTATAGCATAGGATAAGTCATCCAGAACTGAGATGCATGAAAACACTAAAAAAATCACAGGATTCCCACACTTAAAGCGTGGCCAGCTGCACAGTGTGAACCAAATTTAGCATGCCCAGGAACACAGCGAATCTGACGTTTTTAAGACGTGTCTGTGTATGGCTAGCAACAACATGAAAGTAGGGGACTACTGGCACAGAAACCCATCCACCAATAAGATGTATTTTTTCTCTAAGCAAGGTTTCTACAGTTAAAGCTGCTGCACTTCAGTCTCCCTTCCTGTGTTGATGCAAATCAACACTTAAACATGCCCAGCTCCAGAGGCTCAGCTGAGTCTGTGCTTTGCTCCTTGGCACATGGCTCTTCTTGTCCATGGAAGGTCCTAGAGTTGTCTAATTTTCTAGATCTTGCTCCTCACTTCAACTGTAAGGTCATTGCTCTTGCTGTCAAATCAACCCAGCCTTTGTTCAGGACAGGTACTTCTGCAGAATTTCCCACTCCCCCAAACAATCCAGGAGACATTCTGTATAAAAGATTTATATCCATCCTTTGTGCAGCAACACAAGATTATATAAAAGCTGGGATACGCAGAATACAAAGCAGGTGAGAAGCACACTTTAACTTGTAGGTGACAACACTGAAAATTCAAGATTGTCACTCAGAAGTCTAGCACTTCAAAAGAAAAGAGAAAAAGTGGCTTTTTTCTCAACTGTGGCACAACTTGCAACACTAAAAGAGATCCTGGCCCCGCTCCATTAAAGAGTGTTTGAAGTTGGTTTCACCGCCAGATTCCATCCACTGCATGTTGACAGTAACAAGACAAGCCTCAGCATGATGGGCAGTTTCACAATGGATGTACCTGGATCTTAAATATGAGCTGTCCCACAAGAGAGACCTCCCATGAGGGTCAAGCTTCTCATGGCGCTGCCACCCAGAGAGCCAACCTGGGGACCTGGAGCACAAAACACACAGCATGGCCAGGGAATTCCAACAGGAAAGCAGTTGGCAGAGTTCAGGTGGAGCAGGAATGAGCTGACAAGGCCAGAAGGATGGCAGGAAAGTTCTGATCAGCTCAGCTGCAGTTTCACAATACATTAGCTTCAGTGACAAAACCATTTTGCTGGGTCTTCCTCCAGCCTCAGCACTTCTGCCTTGTGCTGGAGACCACAACTCCATCCTGGAGACACAACTGCTTTCCAGTCTGTTCTGTAAGCTCCATCATGGACAAAGGAATCATTTGAGATGACATCTTCCCTGGAGCACACATTTAACCCATGTAAGTTTAAATAATCTGCTTCTGGCACAGCATCACACAATTCAGTGCAACCACAGAAAGATGCACCGCAGCACAGGGATGGGCTTTCCTCATTGAAGTCCCTTGCCAAGGCTAACACACAACCCAATTACACACAAATATTCTCAAACAGTATATATGGGGGGTTTTTGTACTATTATTGTAACAAAGATATATAGCACTTTCTGCTCCTTGGACTATATTCTGCCTTACACAAAATTCTAGTTCTGGAGGATTAAGTAACTGAATGAGAACTGAGAGATAAGAACTGTCCTTGGGTTGCAAAATAAAAAGCTTGAAAAACACTGTAAGGGAGGGACTATATGTCACATGGCTTTAATCACCTAAGATGTGCAACTGGAAGCCAAGCTAGTATGTCTGTAGTAAATGAGGAAGGATTTGGTATCTCCCAAAAATCACTCAGTCTGTTTCTCTCTGCTGCTGTTCCTGAGAGAACAGATGCTCAGCATAGCCTAAATGCCTAAAGTAAGAAGAATCCTCTCTAGAGGTCTGAACACACACCTGAGAAAGGGGAAAACAAAACCAAAATCACAAGCACCTTTCTCTTCCTATTACCTCTATTGCTCAGAATTAGAAATTACGATTTTAGGGATGGCAAAGGCCACTACACAGTGAGTAAAAAATTACAGTATAAAGGCAACACTCAAAACCACAAATAATTTATTTATAAAATATTTATTTCTAAAATAAAAGGAATTACAAAAAAGAGGAAAAGGGAGAATGATTTATCCTTTCAACCAAAAGCCTAAAACAATTACTTAAAATTCCTTTAAGAGCAAAGGCTCTATTCCAGACATTACCCCCCACAATAATGTCTACCCAGAAGCCTGTGCTGCAGTCTGGCTGCCCAACAAGGACTGAAACTACCCAGGAGAGACATCTTGGGTAGTTGTGGTGCAGCTGTGGTACAGGGACAGTAGCAGCGGGGCATTTTCCCTCCAGTCCCACAGGATATAAAATATCAGTGCATGAGGAGCATCCCAGCCACAATCCAGCCTCATACTGTGCTGGATCAATGATCCTTTGCCCTAGGGTGAAGACCATGCCAGGACCCCCAAGGCACACACACACCAAGATCTGTTGTTACCTCTACAGCACGAGCAACAAAAACCATGACCCAAAAGCAAATGTGCCACACCAGGACTAAAAAGATAGGTTTCACTTGGCTTTATTTGCTGAAGCCCAGCCCAAAACCATAGAAAAGCAAAGAATGATCAGCATAAGGGAGCTAGAGGAACAAAGAATGGACTTTGTCTCCAGCAGAAAGCGTTTTCAGCACTCAGTTTTTAATGAGTGATACTGGACAATACTAAGTCTGCCTACCCTGGGAGCCAGATGCTTGGGCCCACCTCTCACAGTCCATCACCACTGCTGCAAATAAAGACAGGCATTTGGAGGTGATGTATACATCTTCTGTAGTATCCAGCTTCATGGCTGCCCACATCCTGAGCCTTGCTCCACATCATTAACTGAGTTAGGAGGAACTGGAGCACAGCTAGTGTGCACAGAAATCAGACCACACTCCCTACAGGACAGGTAGGGTGTGAAAAGCATTTGCCCTGGGATGGGAGCACTCCACACTTGGCTACAGAGGCTCAGCCCCATTATCTTCAGCAGCTTACAAAGTGCCAGGCTGAGTGCAAGGTCAGGCAGTGGGGATCCCAACGTGTGCAGCATTTGAGCAGTGCTCTGGATAGCAATGGCTTTTGAGCATCTTCCTCTTCCTACTCTTCCTCCAATGCATTCTTGAGATAAAGCCAAAGAAGCCATGCAAACAGCACTGGCAAAACTGCAACTACAGTCCCAGACATCCCATCTCTCTGCTGCTGATGGTAAAAGGTGCTGCCAGCTACCTCACATTCAGGAAGAATGGTGAATAAGTCTTGGGCCAGGGGAAGTAACTCAAGTCTGAGTTTACTTAAGAATGGTCAAAACACCAACCACTTGAATACTATCAGTGTAACACATCATATAAATGAAAAGGGCAGAATTAGACTCTTTACATCATTCCAGATCTCCTCTGAAATTTCACAAGGGCACACCTTTTGAAATAACATGGCAGATGTTGTTACTGGCTTTTGTAAGTTTTAAATTGTTCCCACAAGAGGCATTCCCACTAAACATTTGAAGATTTAAGTAGTCAAGGAAAGAAACAACCAGCAGCAGCTTTGCTGGGCACTAATGCACCTCTGCACCACTCAGATCACTAGGGCAGCGAGGCAGCTCCAAGCCTCCACCCAGAGCAGAAAACTTCTGCAGAGCAAGCTGGGGAATCTTGTGACACAGCTGAAGCACCTCACAGCTGATATTAAACTTTGGCTTGTAAAGACTTAAGCTGTTTCACTGCCTGCTCGACAGTTCACTCTGTAGCAGCATTTTAACAGGAACACAGAGGAGCCACTTGTCTCTCTTCTGCTGCCCAACAAGCTGCAAACAGCTGTCTGTGGTGGTCAGAAGCCATTTTGCCCATTCCCTCCAAAAGAAGAGGGATGTTTGTGCTGGAGACACAAAGGCTGATCTGTTCAGTGCTGGCCGCAGCACTGGCTGGCACAGGCTGGCGTCAAAGGGGGAAGGGTACAAACACAAGGCTTGTCCCGTTTCCCCAAAGACTGCTCCTAGCAAATGTCATTACTTCAAAACATTGCACATTGAGAATACTTGTGTGAAGTGCTCATGGAAATCTCAACTGTTTAAACTGGAGTTTAATTTGTATATTAAAGCAATTTAATTTGTATATTACAACATAGCCACTCTTTTAAGAAGTTAAACATGGCCACGTGTTTCCTAGCAGAAAAAGCTATGATCTGCAGAACACTGATACTCTCCTTGGCCAATGCTACCATTTGCTTGTTTGTTTTGGTGCAGTATAGGGAGGGAGAGAGGGAGGAATGATAATAAAAACATGAACACTTTTTCTCCTCACCTTGAACAGGGACAGGCTCAACAACAAGCAGCTTTATATAGTACAATCAGCACTCACGTGCCCACAGGAGAAAGAAAACAAAGTCATGGCTCTTCTTCCTGCATAGCCTTACCCCAACTTAGCCTTAATGAAATCAACATGAAAGACATTATATATGCAAAGGTCATTCTCATCTATGCAGTTACAGGATCAGGAAGTGGGCAGAAGAACCTATACACACTAAATCTCAGCCTACACATGCACTGCAGAGCAGGTCAGGGCATTCTGCCTGGCCTTGCTGCCTGCCCACCTTGCTTCAGCCTGCAAAGTGGAGTATTCCTGTTTGCAGGGCCTCGTTTACTTTCAGGAAGTACCTGTGCATAGAAACCATGGAATCAGCCACAGCACAAGGCAGCTGGAGGGAAAGTTGGTCTGAGGGGGCTGACAGTGCCTCCCAGGCTCCCTCCCCTCACTACCTACTATACTGAACAGGGACATGGTAGAAGGCAGTTCTGGTACAGAAGCATGTTCAAAGGAAGGCAAAGGAGCTGGGAAAGGTCTGGAGCAAGAGTCTTATGACGAACGACTGAGGGAGCTGGGGGCATTTAGCCTGGAGAAAAGGAGGCTCAAGGGAGACCTTAATTCTCTCTACAACTCCCTAAAAGGAGTATGCAGCAAGATGGGGGCAATCTCTTATCCCAAGTAACAGGACAAGAGGAGATGGCTTGAGGTTGTGCCAGGAGAGGTTTAGATTGGATAGCATGAAAAATTTCATGACAGAAAGGGGGTCATCAAGCACTGGAACAGGCTGCCACAAGTGGTGGAGACACCATCCCTGAATATATTTAAAGATGTGTGGATGTGGAATGTAGGGATGGTTTAGAACTTGGCATCGCTAGGTTAACAGTTGGACTCAATGATTTTTAGAGTCTTTTCTAACCTAAGCAGTTCTGTGACTCTGTAAACCACTCCCTCCCCAGAGCAAGCAGACTAACAAGCCCTCTTTTCTCTAGCCTCCTTGGCCATTGTGGCTCACACACAAGTGTCCTTCAGCTGGGCTATCAGAGGGCTCAAGATGTGCCACAGAGGTCCCTCCACCAGAACTGAAACCGAAAGGAGTCAGTACCAGAGGCACTGCAGCTGAAGTGCTGCTGAATCTGATTTACTTTTTGTTATTCTATCATTTATAAAAGAAATAACATTCAAAACACATGGTGGTATTATTGCAGAGCTGTGTCTCGCTTGACTTTTCAGAATCAGTTATTATATTTTAACTGGGTAGTCTTTATGTAATACTGTAAGAGATTGCTTTGCAGCACCCTCCAAAGCTATGATTACAGGTTTAACATTATGGCTGAGCTTCAACTCTCCATGTTGAATGATGCCTATATTTAAAAGAAAAAAAAAACCTCACAAAGTAATTGCATTTCATTCCAGGCCTGGAGTTCTCAGGGCTTCTGAGCTAACCCAAATTTCCCTGAGACCTTAGGCACAAAATACAAACTTGCAGCTTCAACCTCCTTGCAATGATACCCATTCTGTCACTTTTCAATCACTCTTCAAACTGTGGTCACAAATTTGTATCTCTTTAGAGGCAAGGAAAACCATCAGGTCTGGCTGTTAGCCAGGTAGCCATCAGCAGCTGATGGAGCCCGCCCGGAAGCACTGCTCATCCCCAGCAGGGATCTGCCAGCGCTCAGATACACAAAGCAGCCAGCCGGGATAAAGTCAGCAAGCCAAGGTTTTGATTATGCAATTACTTGTTCAGCTACAACTGCAGGTTCTCCTGCATAATCAGGCTGATAAACATCACATTTTTTCTGGTGTTGCCTCGCATCCTAAATGACACAAGTCAGAAAGAAGGCAAATGATACCCAGAAAACCCAGTGGGGAGAGGAGCATTGTGTTGCTGGGTCAGGGGCAAACCATGCAGAGACTTTGGGCTTGGTGTACTCTGCAAACTCAGAATATCTCTGATGACTGTCACAGTCTGGCACTCTATACTGTAATGGCACCAAGGCAGTCACAAACTCAAATTTCTCCTGGAAAATCATCTATGCATGGACAGTTCTATAGAGAGGGCATGAGGGCACTTACAAATCTCCCGTTCAAAGGGAAAGGGATCAAATCTATGCTGGGTGCAGCTTTTTGGAAAGAAAAAAACCATTACTTCATAAACCAGCATCCACCTGAAACTACAGTTTTGTTGTCTCCACAAACAGTGACTACCTTCTGCTCCAGTCACACATTATTTTTAGCGTGTGTCTGCTCTTGAAGAGGTCAGGGCTTCGGTCTGAACAAGAAAGAAGAACTGAAACATCCTTTGAAAAACTGTTGATCTGTCACCCTGGAATTTAAGAGAAAGCAGGGAGGTTTGTAGAAGAAACATTTTGATAAGTTCTAATTTGATATAAGTACCCACAACTTAAGCACATAAGCTCTCTGTGCAGAGCTTTTCAACCTTTGTGATTAGCAGAGAACTGCAAATAAAGAAACAAGAACTGTTTAACCAATTATTGCATAAAATGACTGAACTTGGAGATTGAACTGCTGCCACATGTATTTTACAAATATTTTTTGCTTTGAAAAGAGAGGGAAGGAAGGAGGGACAACCTGACAGGGCTGGGGAGGCAGAGCAGGGAGCCAGGTTTGTTAAGTACAGTAAAGCACCACGGTAACAGAGACTCACTCCATGGACAGCTTGGAGCAGAAAGCCAGGCAAGTGAGTGAGTGAGACAGTCAGGACCAAAGAGCTGTCCATGCTATTTTAAAGAGTAATTAATACAGGGATTGGGGAAAAGATAAAGCTGTATTGGCATAATTTTTTTCTCATCAGTGATTTATGTCATTATTGCTTGCTAAAAAATGTCCTAATCCCACGGAAATTAATGGGAAAATTCATCCCAGCTTGAAGACAAGGTAGCTTTCACTCTCTCACCTTCTGCTCTGTGTTCACTCCCCTTCCTGGCACTCTAGCAGAGCACTCCCCACCAGCCCAGCCATCACCATCTCAGCACCTGAGGCTTGGCCACAGACAACCAGACAGGGACAGCAGGGTCTGGATGGGAAACAGACCCTGAGAAAAACCAAAACTGCAGGTGCAGCCTCCTGTAAAGCATTTCAGCAAATGAATCAACCCTGAGACTCCTTCAGTGCAAGTATAATCAAAACTATTTATTTCTGTTTTCAAAGAACAGCTAACTTAATCTACATTGCACTGACAATAACCAGATTCTGCCTTGAATATGAGCAGACACATGTACAACATGCATGCAAGCTGTGCGTGCCCACCTGCACCTTGTGCCTATGTAATACTGCTGATACACATTTATAGCTGTGCCCACAGCAGGCCTAGGTCAGCTCTGGAATTTAACAGCTACACTTCAAGGCATTCCTAAACCAACATCAGGCAATGCAATAGTGAACAGAAAGAAAGCAAAAATCAAATAAAGAAACTAAATAATATACCCCTGTAGAAATAATTTCCCAGCCTTCAGGGTTTCATGAACTTGGTTCCTTCACATACAGAGTTCTACATGCAGTCTTTAATACAGCAAAAGCTAAAAAGGTAGTGAGGCCAACTTAATTTACAGCTGCATTGAGAATATATTAAAATTACAGCTAAAAGCTATTTTATGCAGGGAGAAGTCTCTTCCTCATTTCCTCCTGTATTCAAGGTTTCCTGTAAGTTTCAGAGAAACAAGGAAGCATTTCCCCCAGAAGTATGACCAACTAAAGAGATCAAATGTAAACATCTTAGAGGAATTCATATAACGTGTCACTTCTCTGCTGGAAGCGTATTTGCCCTGGCTCATACCAAATATACATCCTTATCCACCTCATACAGTGTGCATATTGATAGAAAAGTAACAGAACAAAGTGATTAAGGAGAACAGCATATCTAAATTTTCCAAAGAACTGAATAAATACCTGCACTTACTAAAACTGACTATATTTTAACAAAATGGGAACAAAGTACTACACTGAGTTGGTCAAAACTTTTTGGCTATGAGTATTTCCTGCGATAAATGTGATGCGACTGCAAAGATTTTCTATGAGGAATTGGTACATTGGGTAATTCTCTGCTCTTCCACACTGAAAATTCTACTTATAAAAAATTTTAAATACAAGTTCAAATCAGCCTTTTGAAAGAAATTTGATTAACTTTTAGATATAAAATGCCATCTCAAATGAAAACATCATAAAAACTCCCACAGAAACCTGCACATTTTCAAGTTAGTCCTTCCTTTCCTCCCTCAAAAACCGAAAGGTATTTGTTCCCTAATCTTCTGCAAAGACAGTGAACCCTGAAACCTCTCTAAGTTCTTAATACTCTTTATGCACACAGACAAAAAGCTCTGGCAGTACTTGAAGGAAAACTCAAGCATTAAATACTAACATTTCACAGTATTCCCAGCAGAAAAGTTCAATACATATATAAAACAAGATCAACACAGAATGATCCTAGAAAGGCAGGCAGAACACGGGCAAAGCCCAGAATCAATTCCAGTTTATTTTTATTGGGTGCAATTTATAATATGCTTAGACTCACTATTTATTTCCTCAAGACTTCATTTTTAAAAAAGTGTTGCTCTTTTGATAATCTAGCCCACATGTTTATTAAAATACAGAGAGTGAACCAGAAACATAAAACTGTCAGATGATCATTTTTAGTTTCAAGGATATTTTATAAGCCATCTCTTAGAACTTCCAATTTATGGCTCTCCTTAATGGAGACTTTCAGGGTTGATTTTAACATGTTAAGTGGAAATTCCACTGGTCTGTTACTGCAATGCTTTCTTTATGACCTGTCCTCACACATCACCTCGGTCTGGCTTATTTATACAGACAGGCGTTGGCTGAACAACAGGATGCTTCTTAAAACTAGCTGCTTTCACTTGCATTCTTCCTGCATTGAAATGTTATCTGCTTTTACAGATGTTTTTGGCCTGACACTTCTCCAGCATTTCACAAACATGAAGACTGAAGTTACCATGAGGATTTTACCTCTTTCAAGACAGGAATATTTTCTCCCCAGAGCTAGATAACAGCTGTGTCTTACAAACACCTCAAGAGCATCAGCCTGCAACCCAGCCACTATTCCTGAAAAGGAAAGAGTAACAAAAACCATGATAGTAACAGTGGCTTCAAGCTTGTTAGCTGAGACATCCTGCAGCACCTTTAGGTCTTTAATCAGGTTTAAGTGTTGCTTGTGTCAGTCCTCACCACTTTCCTCAGGACTTCAAAAATCTGGACTATGTTAACTGCTTGCCTGGCCATTTACCTAAGCTTCTAAAATCTAGAAGAGTTTAATTTGGGCAAAACACAGTAATAACACCTGGAGCTCTTAATGAAAAGCCTGTTGTCATCATCTAAGTTATTACAGCTTGAAGCTTGCTTCCCTTCTCTTGCATAAGCACATCTTCCTGACTTGAATAAGACAGAGCTCACAGACATATCCCCAGCTCTGGAAAAGTCTTCCCAGCCCTGAGATACAGAGCAAGAATCACAGGCTGGAAGGGACCACAGGTGGGGTATCTGGTCCAACCTTCCTCCTTAAGCAGGATTTCCCTAGTGCACATTGCACAGGGTTACACCCAGACTGTTCCTGAATATCTCCAGTGAGGGAGACTCCACAACCTCTCCAGTGCTGAGCTAGAACAGCCCACCACAACAAGCTCAAAGCAGAGAGAAATGGATCAGCTCAGCCTCTCCAGACCTGGCAAAGCCCCAGCAGCCTAAAGTTGCCATGCTGGCCCTAAGCACATATGAAGGTCAAGCACCAAACAAGGAATACCTGTTGATGGGACTGTTCATTACAGAAATATGTATATAAATACACCTTATGGTCTGTGTCTCTCTGTCCAAGTATATATTTATGTGGTAGGAATCCTGCTGGGTTTCTGCAGACACTTCTCCATCCCAGCCACCCATCACTGATGGAGGAGGAGCACCAAGGAAAGTCTATCATTGCATGAGACAGGACAAGTAGGTCAAAAGGGACAGGCAGTTAGCAAGAACAATGTGTTCTTTGGAAAACAATTTGGAAACTTTTTTTTCTGTTCACAGCATCCTTAACAAAAAAACCCTCAATCAGATAAACAAAACCGAAAAAAAATCCACACAAACAAACAAAAAGCCCAAGTAAGAATCCTACAAACCAAACAAAATAAATCAAACAAAAAACCTCACAAAGAAATAAAGCAACAAGGATTGAAGGCAAATCCATCCTGCTCACCTTATTCCTAGAAAATACTTCTGAATATCCAATACTTAAATACCTCCTTTGGCTTCACATCAGCTAGAAGAGCATCCTTCTGGCTTCTACCTGGGAAGAGTAAGACCAAAGGGAAGCTGCCTGCTATAAGGGAAATCTCATCTGCCATGACAATCCTGCCAGTCCCTCTGCTAGCTTTGTCTTTCCAGGCTGTTTCATGGGGACTAAAGCCGAAAGCCCAGGATAAACAGATTAAACTTTCAGTGTCCGAGTTAAAACTATTAGCTTAAGCAGCCTAAGATACATGCTGGATAACTCTAAACCCCTCCAGCATCTCCACACAGTTGTCTCTTGCCCCCCTTGCAGAATCAGAGCCAACGGCAGTTTAAACACATGTCAGTATAGTAAATCAACCTGGAAATATCTATTCTTGCAATAATTCAGACTAATGTGGAGATACGTTATTTCCATGGTGTAGCTTTCCACGCTCTCTCCTAACTTCTTGATTATGTTAAAAGCCAAAACAGGTACTGCACCAGCTATATATTCCTATGGTAAATGGAACATGAAGCTTAACTAATAGTCCCATTTCACTGAAAGGGCACATGAGACTGATAAATATTCCCAAGAGGTCATGTTATCTGTTGAAGCAAATCAGGTAAGTTGTGTCTCCTTTGCCAGAAAAGAATTTATATTCTGATGCTGGCTTTTCACATTTTGTTTTTATACTATATTTCTAGCTTTCTGACACTTGGGAAAAAAAATTCTGTTTCTCAGGTAGCCATACCATACCAAGAATTTACTAGTTTTTATTCTGCCATTGAAGCAAACAAAAGCTGTTCATATAGATGCATAAACACATTACTCACCTGTGTGTTGCCTTGAAGCTGCCTTATTGCTCAAATATATGTCATCTTCAGAAGGAAATATCCCAGAACAGAGAGGAATAAGCAGCCACAGCTTTCATTCTGATGACTTCTAGAGCTGTGCCAATAAGCACAACTTCCAACAGTTCAGCAAAAACCTGTGTATCATCTTCAGAAGGAGTGTGCTGTATGCCAATCATTTCTAATCAGAGACAGTTTTTCCACTTTACTTTTCTGGCTCATTTCCTTACAATTAAAAACTCCATTTTACCCAACAGTACAATACAGATGTGCTGCTTTGGCAGTGACCTACTTTGTTGTGCCCTTAGCATATGTGCAACAAAGCCGTAACCAGTTCAGTAGTTCAAGCTCTAGACAGACAAAATTAAAGCCAGACTGCAATAGAAGTGTACAGTAGCAGCACTCAGAAATCCGTATCTGCCAAAGAGTTATGTGGAAATGATGTCCCTTAATTGAATTTATGTTAAGGAACAAACAACCTAACAGCAGGGCAGTATCCAGTGTTGAAGCAATCTGATGAACTAGTCACAGCTGATTAAACATTTAAGCAAGTTTATTAACTTATGTTCTGGAAAAAAATATGTTTTGATTGCTAATTGGATGATGAACAAACCAATTCTGTCTTTTACCAACTTCCCCCACAAGCAAAGTTTTGTGTTCTAGCTCATTGCTCAGTGTTGCTGGACTCTGAGATGTTGCAAGATGCTGGATGTCATATCTTCAATTAATCCTCTCTCCCAGAAGTGCAAGGTAAAGAAGGCTGAGCAATTAACCATTTTTTAAAGCACAGAGATATGGTCTCATAGAGCAGCCTTCCTGGTCCTGCAAAATAGCAGCTGACATACTTATTTAAGAACAAGAAGGAGGCTCACAATACACCTCCCAACATATAGCATGAATGACAAGTAGCACTCCATGCTTTGTACATACTTTGTAGTTTCTCACAGACTTCTCTAGCCCAAATCAGCCATGTCTCACCTTGAACATCTTCAAACTGCCTACTTTGCTTGCAGCAACACTCCTCAAGACATGCACCAAATGCTGCCACTCCCCTGATGTTCCTTCCCATCATTACAACAGACTTTGTGCCTCTGCAAAAACAAGTCAACCTATTCATCCTGTGTCTTAACTCTGTCCCAATCTGCCATAACATTCAGTGCTCTCCCTGACTACTCTAAGAACAGATGTCCTGGCAAAGACCCTTATGCTAGCAGAAGTATTTTTCTCTGCCTGACAGTTCAAGGTTTGGAGAGGTGACATACTGGAGCCAAGTGAAGCCCACATCACACCAGTTTCAGCTGCTGTAGCGACACCACGCTGGGGCTCGAAGAGGCTAAAAGAATAACATGGCTCACCTCCACCCACTATGTCAAGGCCAGCAAAGCTGTATTCTATGGGCTGCTCACAAACTCTATATGGTAAGTAGCTACAGGACCTCCTGCACATTCTAGAAATACTGCTACCATCCCTTCTTCACTAACTATTTTTCTGAGATGCCTGAGGTATTGTTTCAGACTTGGAAAGCCAGAGTCTTCCATGCTGTACTGGGACAGCTTTGTTCCCATCACATTTTGTTCACTTATGCTATTGCTCTCTTGAACTACTGTTTCCTCCAATTTCCCTTCTACTGAAGTAGCTGTACCAATTCTAACAAGTAGCCATGGCAACATAATCTTGCAGAATAAAGGACAAAATAATCCTGTGATCAGAAACCTAAATTAGAAAAATGGAATGGAAATAATGTGTTGTTAAAGCCTGGAAGCAGAGTGACTACTGGTACAGGTTACAAATAGATAGAGCAAACTCTCCAGTACTTATGAACTCTGAATGAACACAAACAGATGCTGTACTTACAGCCAAATTTACAGATCTATTACTAGCAGGGCAAGTTCCACACCAAGTATTATAAAAACAGTGAGATTAAGGGAACCAAAGATAGTTTAAACTCATTCTCAGGTTACACCTGAAACCATCAATCTACTGGGATTAGCACCTGAGCTGGGCTGTCCCAAATCCAAACTGCTTTGAATTCTGGACACTCCTCATCAGTTCCCTCAGGGCAGATATGCAGTTAAGTGTCTCTGACCCAAACCTGGGCAGCAGAAGTGGGAAGAAGCCAGTGCCCTTGGCATCACCTGTATGAAAATGCTGTCTTGAGAAGGTGGAAATGGCCTTCAGTGAAAAGGCACTTGCCCTAGCAAAATTAAGATTCAAACATTGTTTTATTAACCATAGCAGAAGCCTTCAGCTTTCAATTTTACTCTCATGGTTTAAAGATTCTTTAAAGAATTATACCAAGATTTTAATTTAATTTTCATATAGAAATTACTACCGGGATTTTAAAACATGCCTTTTCTTTTCATATGATACTTAACATATATAATCTGCATGCGCAATCAAATCCCAGGTCTCTAGATATATTTAATCTTCTCAGCACCCTTAAGGAGATGAAAGTATGTTGCTTCTATAGGGCTTAGTACATGATTTCCAGGATGGGTGGGTTGACAGGGCACCCTGCACTTGGTCCAAATAAATCCAGGCATGTGTTGCTCACAGCTGCTTTGTTTTCTTTAGAGTAACCGAGACAGAGGACTCATACAAGAATTACTGCAAAGAGGATGTGCTGATTTTTATCTGTGAAAGGTTATACAGGCTGTCTGGACTGCTAAATTAGCCTGTAATCTAATCTAATAAATGAAAAACACATCAAGTGTTGCCACTCAACCTTCCTCATCATCTGCAGGCAGCTGAAACAATCAAAACTGAGATTCTCAGGAACTGCTTAGACCTGGAACTCTTAGAATAAGACTACCTGCTCCTTTCCCTTTCAATTTCACTTTCAAACTGATGTGCACCAAGGGCAGCTACATGAGTCATGAAATGTACAGCTCCTAAATTAAAGGCATTTCCCTGACTGCATATTTGCTGGTACAAACCACCCCCATCCCCCACTCCCCCCACCAAAAAAAAAGATGAAGTGTTTTGTTCATACATATGCTGGAAGTATAAAGAATAACTATGCATATAATTTGCAATCACTGAGATTTACAGCCCTGATCTGACTGTAGTAACTAGTTATGTCACACGTGCACTTATTAAGTGTCCTGTGCCTCATTTTTCCTCTGTGCTTGCAGGAGACACACTTTTTGGATAAATACTGTATTTTGTCATCCCTCACAAATCTCCTGTTGTCACTACTTTACTGAGAGAAACACACAAACATAGATAAGATCTAAAACTACAGCCAACAAGAAGCTCATACCTATTTTACACTATTTCAACGTGAAATTCACACTCAGGATTGTTTTGCTTCACCCAGAGGAAATTAAAAAACTGTAGAAAGGAGAGAATCCTTAAAATTCTTACCGAAATATTGTTTGGAAAATAACGGATGTTACCACAGTACAAACTGCATCGTGCTTATTCTTACACAGCTTTAAAGCTGTATATTAGTCCTAAGAAAGCCACGGAAGATTACTATAGTCTACTGTCTGTATCCTAAAATTCACTATGCAGGGGGTTGGCTCTCTGTGGGAAATTCATGCAAACCCAGGGAGGCTGCCAAACCCACTTCTCCACAGATCTTGGGATCGTGTTAACTGGAAATCATTCAAAACCAATAAAACTCTAGCAATACTAAGAAGGTGCTCCTTTTCCCACTATGTACCTTCCACCACCATCATTACCAGCTCATCCACACACATTAAACAAGTTAGGGAACAATATCCTGCAGAAAGATAGTAAAAGTCACCAGTGCAGGAGTTTTTTCACATCCCAGTACAGCATCATGCAGTGGGGTATCCATTTTGACATTAGCATAGGCTACTTCAAGGTTTCATTTCTTTCACTGAACACACAGCGAATACAGGCACAACAAGCTTGGTTCCAGAGTACACCAAGGGACTGCTCTTATCCAGGACGACTTTGATAAAAACAAACACCTTCAGTGTCTTAAGAGTCACTTGAATGCAATGTGTTTCACACAACACGAGAGGGGCTGCTTGATTTTCTGAAATGCTTATTTAAGAAGCCCAAATTTAACAGAATCACAAGGAAACTATATGTACAAACAATAGCTGTCAGGGTAATTTTAGCTTCCTTCCACACCTGCAAATATGTATTGTACAAGGAGGCTGCCTTGTCTCTCACGTAGGGAAATTCTCTCTGCTCCTGAATGCTGGTGAGAAGCTCCATCCTGCTGTTCAGAACATCTGAGAACGCACCCAGGGCTGACAAGCCCAACATGAGGGCTCCCCTCACCCCTGCTCCCTCTGCCTGCTTCGCTCCCTGCATCCACCCAGGCTGTGATGGAAAGCTCACAGGAAATTAAACCCTGCAGGCAGAAGCGGTCCATCCCTGCAGATGAGGAGACGATTTCTAAGGGCTCAAGTCCTTCCTCTGCATTACCTCCCTCTCCTCTCAAACATTCTGCCTTACAGCTTCTCTTAAGTCAGTATCACCTGTTGCATTAATTCTCTCCTGTTTATCAAATTCTACTGGATTTAAGGCACCCTGGCCAACTACAGAGACCACACCTATAAGAAGGAACTTTAGCTTAGTAGGTGAATTATATAAATGTCAGAGATAGAAAATGAGAAGACAGAACAACCCAGCATGGCTATTAAATTTGTTAGAGTATAACCTCTCCTACCAGGCTTCACAGCTGTGCTCGCCCACACCAGCACAGCTTGTGCAGCTACACCACCCCTGACCCTTCAGCAAATCTCTCCACCAGGTCAGAGGGAGTGATCAACGCAGGAAAGGGGCAAGAGTTGAAGCATTGCCTGATCCCCTCTCTTCACAAACTTTCCTCCTCCTGGCCACCCACCCATGTGCCAGCCCTGCCTCCCACACAGGGTGCAGAGGCCTGGGGAGGGATTTTCCACTCCCTTCCTCCCTGCACAGGAATGCAGGAGAAACTACAGTTTAATGCTGAGCTGGTAAATGCCTCATTCCACTGAGCAAGCAGTTTTAAGCAGGACACTATATAACAGGCAGGCTCCAGCACTCTGATTTTGGGTGTATTGAGCCACATCTTCCGTGCCATAACTTCTAGGAAATACTCAACATTAAGACCCTTTCCAGGAAGGCACAATGCATCGGGCAATACCTGCTGCACCATGAAATGTGTTTCTTGTGCTTTACACCTTAGTTTGCAAATTTGGCTTTCCTGGGCTGGAATTCACAAACAAGTCTCAGAATCTCCCTCATATGTAAATGTTACATTTTGACCCTGGAAACACATGCTGGCTTTGCTCTGCGAATTGGAGAGTCTAGAGATGAGCTGCACAAGAGCCTCGCCCTGCCCCATCATGACTGCTTTTTGCCACACATAACTCACTAAGGGAAATGGCAAAATCCTGTTGTCTGTAAGGAAAGGAAAACCAAGTGTTGCCCACTTATACTTTAAAGAGTAAAAAGAACTTTTGGATTTTTCTTCTGTTAGTAATAAAAATACCATTTTAGACTCTGCTGCTGAAGAATGAGCTTCAATGTGGGCTATAGAATCACAGAGAATTGTTCTAAGCTGCCTCTTTTCACAAGCCATTCTCGTGGAGTGGTTCCCCGCTGAAAGCAGCAGCCCTCCCTGTCAGTGCTGGAGCCAATGTTTGGTTTGGTTACTCTGCTGAAATAGCAAGAGAAAGGCAGGACAAAATACTGAGTGCAGTGTCAGAGTATTTTAACTCCACATACCGATCACCACTGAAATATACTCTCGTTTTGAAAATCACAAATTCAACTGCAGAAATAACTGCTGTTATTATGAGGCATCTCAGCACAGAGCAAAGAAATGCAAGATAGCTGTAATGTCAAAAGGAGTGAAGCAGGGTTCTTACAGTCCCCCCTGAAATGGCTTCATATTCACTCCTAGCCTGGAAGAAAACTGGGGCATTTTCAGGCTCGTTCTGGAGCACCGTGCTCAGGTGCTGCTGCAGGCACTACACAGAGGGAGGGGGGCTGCTGCAAGCACCATATACATTACTCATCAGGTCACAGCAAAGCTCAGCCACAACCTGGCTGCACCCCAGAAAGCCCTTAAACTGCTTAACAAATCAGTGATAAAATTTAGATGCAACAGCCTCACTTCAGACTGACTGCCCAGAGAAGTTTGTATTAATACTTCAGAGGTGTATCTGTAATCAATGCAGCTGCAGTGAGGGAAGACAAGATGCACTTTGGTCCTGCAGGCATTGCAGGGCACAGAGGGAGAGGAGACCCAATTGTCGTCGGCTTTTTAAATCCTCATGGAGCACTAGCTCCTCCAGTTTTTACTGTCACAGAGACAACAAAGGAGTTTCTCAGCACACACTACTGTGGAACACATTTCTCACCTCCTCTCCCTTTCAAACTTTTTCTGTAACTTTATGCCATAGTTGGCTGCTCATGGCTGATCCCCTGCCAGCAACAGCACCTCGTTTGCTCTTCAAAATAACCACCAAAAAAACACACGTGAAGAAATATGCGGTACGGAAAGGGATACAGGTACAGCGAGGCGGGAGTGCCCGCGGCTCGCAGGAGAGCGATGGCACAGGGGAGGCAGCGCTGCAGCATGCCTCGCATGCCATTGACCTCCGGTTAAATGAACTTGTGGGCAAATATGTAATCACTTTATCACACACACTCCAAGGGCAGTTCTGAAGCTGTTCATTCTCTCGGGTGGAGCAAGTAAACTAGTCCTTGTGAAAGGACAGGGATTAAACGTCTCCTCATGAACTCGTGGTCTGGGGGAAGCTGGCTCTGCTTTTCTACTTGCTCGCCCAAAACATCCGTCCCGTTCTGGGGGTGCACCCTCCCTCCACGTCTCCTTCACGCACACCAGGGTCTGCTCCTTCCTCTGAGGTCAAGTTCTAAGACTATTTTTTACAAAACTGTTTCAGCCACCCTTGAGAAAGGAAAAGGCGCTGCTTTGCAGGGATGGCTAATGAGTCCGTGAGGCACCGCCAGCTTCATTTACACTGCTCTGCCTCCAGCCCACACCCTGATGGGGACAAGGGTGGTGGAAGGAGGAACTGAAAACAGAGTGGCGTCGGGTGCTTCGAAATGACTACGGAGAAGTCACCCAAGCCATTCCCTTAATGCCAAGGGAGGAGGGGGGTGCTCCTTCTTTAATCTCCCCTCTCACAGTACCCAACTCTCCCCACCTTTCTTGGGCTTAAAAGATGCGAAAACGTCCTGACGCAGGTCCAGAAGATCCCTCACCCTGCAGGAGGCTCGGTTAGGCTACCACCGGGAGCCCGAGCCCAGGAGCAGAGCCGTCGCCGAGACCGGACGGGGCTGCGGAGCCTCCCACCGACCGCGCACGGAAGGGGCTGTGGGGACTGCGCCGGCGGATACGAGGGCGGAAAAGTTCACGCCCGGCTCCCCGACATCCCGCTTGTCCCTTTCCGAGGGGCTGTGTCCCTAACACACGCCGTCGAGGGCCCCGGCGCTGCGTACAGGGTGTGAACTCTCCGCGCTGGGAACGCCCGGAGGAGCAGCACGAAACGCGCGGGGTCAGCCCCTCGCTCCCGCCGCCTCTCGGGCAGCAGAGCCGCCCCACAGACCCCGCACGGCCGGACCGCCCCGCTCCCGCTCCCGCTCCCCTACCTTCTAGCAGCACCTCCTTGCCGGCCCGTTTGAGCGCCTGCACAGCCTCGTCGTGAGTGGCATCCCGCAGGTCCGTGCCGTTCACGGCCAGGATGGCATCGCCCACGTAGAGAGCCTGGGTCTGGTCGGCCGCTAGCCCCTTGAAGATCTTGCTGATGAGGATAGGCATCTTGTTCTCCTTGCCCCCCTTGATGCTGATGCCCAGTCCGCCCATCTCCTGCTTCAGCACCTTCACACACCGCTTCTTGTTGGAGATGGCCTCGGGCACCTGCTCGGGGGGGTCGGTGAAGGCGGTGCGCACTGCCGCCGGCCCCCCGCCGCCCTCGGCCCCGCGGCACGCCGTCCCATCGCCGCCCAGCCCGTTGTGGGCCGCGCCGTCGGGGCGCTCCTCGCCGCTCAGCACCAGCGCTTCGCTGCCCAAGTTGGCCAGCACTTTGTGCCAGCGCTCCCGCACCAAAACTTCCAGCCAGCCGCTGCGCTGAGCCCGGCCGCCCCCGCCGCCGCCCGCCGCCGCTACCGCCATCTTAGGAGCATGCTGGAAGCGCCGAGTGACGGCACCCCCGGCACGGCACGGCACGGCACAGCGCGGCGGCACCGGACTTCAGCCGGGGGGCGGCNGACGGGGCTGTCCCGCCCCTCCCGCGGGGACACGGCGTGGGACGCCCCTTGCTACCTTCCAGCCCGGGCTGTGATGGTATCTGGCGCTGCAGGGGCCACGCCGGAGCTGCCGTCTGCAGTGGTGTGTAGCGAAATCAGCGGCAGGGAAGAGATAAGGAAAACCCAACTCTGGTGGTTTATTTTTCCAAGGATTTTTCTATAAAGCGAATTAAAACTAACGGGTAGCTCCAAGGTACTTAAATTTCAGCTGTATGGAGGTAGAATACGAGTTATTTCACGGCTTTGTAGGATGGAGGTATTAAGTGCTTGTGACGGATAATTTTGCACATTTTATAATTGTTTTCTATGCCCTTTGATTACAAATGTTAGCCGTGAGGGCTACATGTCCCATTTTGCAGTTTTTCCCATACTCCCTTCTCTCCTAGGAAACAATAGGTGCCTGACAAGGGGCTTGAAGCTCCTGCTCAGGCATCAGAGAAGGCAACGCCTTCTCATTGCCTTTCGGAAATGTCCACAGCAGTCCTAGAGGTGCTCCCCCACAGCATCTACAGACAAGAAGCATCTCCAGGACTGCCTTTGTTTCTGCTCCTTGCAGAGCAGCTCTGCCTCCTTCCTAAACTGGAATGAAAACTCCAGTGGTTCTGGACCATTCAGTGTATGTATGAACAACATTTTGTTGGGATGGCCAAAGAAGTTGCTACTCCCAATCATTGCAGCCATGTGAGTCATGTGGCTCTCTAAGTGCTGCACCTTGCTCTTATAGTGATGCCATTCATTTCTGACACTGGGGGTTTGCTTCCAGGTACACACACATGGCCGAGGTTAATGTGTGCTGAGCAACCTGGGACTCAGGTTCTCAGCGTGGGCTGGGACCTTCCCTCCAAAAGGCAGCTGAAGGAGGCCTCTACCCTTCTTCATCCGCAGCCTCATCCGGGCTACGCTCGGGGCTCTCCTCCCCAGCAGGAATGCAACTCTGGGCCTATGGAGAGTGAGAATCCACAGGTGATGGGTTATTCAAGGATAATGAGTGGGTGGAGAAAAAGTAGACGGAAGAGAGGTCTCTTCATTTCTCATGTTAATCAATGCAAGGTGAAAAGCTATAATTAAGTTTTCAGGGCTGTGAATCCTGAATGAAAAGAAGCATGTCCCGCTAAACCTGAACAAGGCACCTAATCCCTGTACAGGAGGAGGCTGCAACACGCCCTTTTCTCCAGCTGGTTCCTCCTTTGCTGGTTTAGGTAGCTCATGTACAACACCCTGGATATTTGAGTTGGTGGGCTTTTGTAGATCCCATTCCCACATATAAAGTATGAACTACTTGTATGAATACAAAGTTAATGACTGTATGTACTCCTTCAGTTCCGGCATCTTCAGGTAGATGTGAAAGGATGGGAGGGAAGGAACAGGCTTGCAAATATCAGGTGTTAGTGCCAGTTGTCTTAGCACTCACATTCCTGTGTAGTTTCAAGCCCAAGTGTCCAGGCCAAGTTATAAAATCAGACATCTGTTTCCAAGCGATCCACTCTTACCAATTATTTCATGTTTCTTGTTCAAGAATTAATAAAGGATCAGTGCTACTACTGATGGGAATGTGTATTTTTAAAGTAATTTCATAAAATTTACAATGAAGAGATATTCAGGTGGTTTCTGTGCTGTTGTGCAAAGGTAATGGAGAAAGTCAGTGTTTAATGGCTCATGCTTCTTCGGCACACTATGTGTTTGGGCTGTGTTTGCTGAGTGCTCCAGTGGAATTCCCACAGACCTTGCTCGTACAGACAATTGCACTGTGCTTGTTCTGGCTTTTTTCCTTTCCCATTCCAACAGAGGTAAATTAAATAAAGTTTCCCAGGGCCAGCATCTGAAGTATGGATCCTCAGTACAAAAAAGACTTTATAGCAGCTTCAATGCTTCTTCCTCCCCCTTTCTGGCAAACCTTGGATTTGTAAAGAAAACAGAGGTGATGTTTTAGTCTTGAAAAAAGAGGTAAAGACAATGTAAGAGATGCAAAGGTCCAGGCTGGAGGCGAATAGTGTCCCAGATTGTCTGTCCTCCTGGAGACACTGCAATTGATGCCTGATGTCTCTGTTCCC
Organism: Anthoscopus minutus; assembly: GCA_013399455.1. Taxonomy (NCBI): domain Eukaryota; kingdom Metazoa; phylum Chordata; class Aves; order Passeriformes; family Paridae; genus Anthoscopus; species Anthoscopus minutus. Next base: position 25,308 of record VWYI01027286.1, read on the forward strand.
TGTCCTAGGAGTGCAGGCTTTTTACTATGTTTATGTACCCTGAGTCTTTGTGTACTCCAGGAGCATCTTAAGGATGCTGAACTGAGGGTGAGGAAGAAAAGGAGTCTTGAGACTTTTCTGCTGGTCCCCCTGCCAACGTTACTGCCTTAGGTCTGCTAGTCACACCTGCAGTGTGATTTCTGAAATTCAGGTTTATGCAATCAGGAGCAGAAACAGAAGACAAAAACAGATGTTTAACTGGGTGTTCAGCTATTGGATGCCCAGGTTTGCCACAGATAAAATTTTTATTCCAAAGCCAGCTGCTGGTCTCTAATGGTTTCCAGGACATAGCAGAAAGCAAATTCCTAATTTCAAGTACAAACTTTTCCTGACTGTGTTGTTTCTGGGAGCATCTGTAATTATTCACACTGCTATTGCAGTGTTGAGTGTGACTCTGCAAGGAAGCCAGAATGTGTAGTGGGATGGGCAAAGCACTAGATACTTCCAAAGTTCCATCTCTAATCACTAGAAAGGCTTTCAGCACAGACAAAGCTTAGTAAAACCCTCTCTCCATCAATTGTCCTTCTGAAAGGATTTGCTGTGAAGAATAGAGTCTTTCAAACAAGCCAAATAATAATTTTTTTATTTTTGTATTTTAGCAGTGCTTAAATTCTTGAATTAGATAAGTGTCCCTTCCACTCCTGAAGTATAAACAAATTGTTATGCAAGATAATGCTAATAGCTGCTATTGACCTGCAGGGGCCTATGGGCTCAGCTAAAGTCAAGGGCCTAAATGGAAGAAGCAGTTCAGTGAACTGGAAGAAGTCAGGGCAGTGAAAAACAGAAGCTGCTTCCCAGGACAAGGAGCACCGAAGCATGTCCAGGTCATAAAGTGCAGCAGTGATGTCTGAGGAACTGCCTGGGTGTCCAAGCAAGATCGAGGGATTTGGGGTCTGTGCGTGCATGCAAGAACAAAAATTCAAGAAAAACTGAAGGGGTTGTGGGTACGGCACTGAGGATGTTGAGGCTCAGCTTTTTTACTACAGAGGCTGCTGGAGACAGAATGAGGACACTGCCTGTTATTGGGGGTTTTTCCCTCTGTTTTCAAGCAAAGAGGTCAGTGTTCACATCTTGTGTATATCAACTGTCTTCCTGGTAGCAAAATCATTGCAAGGCCACACATGCAAGCTCCCCACTCAGTGGTGCAGGAACATAGCTCCTGTTCCCGTCACAGGCAGAGAAGGAAAGGACACAAGAGAGCCTTTCTATAGCTGTGGCTTCTTTATGACTGTGTATTTCTATAGCAGAGGTGTAATTTTTGAAGGACTTACGGGACATGCTCAAACCCATCTCGTATCTTATTTTTCTTCATTTTTACATTATCAGTGTTATAACAGCTCAAAGCCAGCTCAGCCAAAACTGCTTTAAATTGGAAACAAGAGGGTTGTGATCCTTGAACATGTTTCAGATGACAGAGGTTGGACAAAATCAGGTCTGGATAATGATGTTCCCATCTTGTTACCCTGACACCGACCAGCTCAGCAGACGGATCTGGGTAGGAAGGAAGTCCAATGCTGGAAACCCGACAAATAATGAGAAAGCTGGAAGGGAGTTCAGCTCCTTCGGTGATCCCAAACACTGCAGCAGCCAAGTTTAAGTTCCTTTCTGAGGAACATGCCTGAATACTCGTTCCCCCATGGAAGTCCCTCCTATGCCTATGCCTGATGGGGTGCAGGAAGCCAAGCTCCAGCGCTGATGCAGATGTCCCCATTGTACGGCACAGGGACGTCACATGTGGCCTGCATCATGCCTTCCAACAGGCATTGCTGGTGCAGGGCAGGCAGCCCACCTAAGCCCCAGGAGTAATCCTCCCTTCCTCAGTACTGAGGGAGCCTGTTGGCTTTAAAGTCAGCATTCAGTAATCATTGCTCATTGCTGCTGGTGGGGCTTATGAAGATGTCAAGAATGCCTGAAGAACTTCATAACCTGGAGATTGCATTATGGTTTGATTTCTAAATTACAAAAGCATTTGTTTTTCTTTTCCTAGTTTGAAGATATCCAGGTTTTTCCACACATCATGGCATTTGAAAATAAAATGAATGCATAACTGCTTGCCAGCAAATGCTTTATGCATTCAGTTTTTCAAAGCAGGAACCTACTTGTGTGTACATGAAAGAAGTATGTGTGTGAAATCCATATGTGCACTTACCTGAGTCACATGTTAGCTAGGCAAACTGAGCAAATATTCCCACAACCACAGAGTTATGGGCCATGATGCAAATAAATGTCTCTCTGCTGCAAGTACAACTCTGGCACAAGTTAATGCGAAGCGGATGCCAGGAAGTGTTCAGGTTTCTTGTGCACACAGATCTGAGTCTAGTTCTTTCTACCATTAAAATTACTTTAAAATAGACAGGATCAAGCTCAGAACTCTAGAAAAGTTTGCCTTGACTTCAAGTAATTTTATGAAAGAACTAAATTCAAAAGACTCTGAAAATAAAGTTTCATAGCTAAACTGTTTACAGTATAGCAGAGTTTTTCTTGGGTTTGTGTCCTTCACTTGCTTTGCAGATCTCACTCAGAGCATTAGTTTCTTAACTTTTTCATTCCAAGTCACTTTGATCCTGCAGTTTCTTGAATCAGTTTTTTTATCTCTTGCATACCGATCTCCCTCCACTCTGTAAGCTAAGCGAGGATGTTTTAAATGCCAAGATCAGAGGTTTGCATTGCAGTAATTCTTGAACATATAATAAATAATGAAAAAGGTAGTGGAACTCCAGATATCATCCAACATGTTTCAGCTCTGGTTTTTATTTTCATCAGAAACATGTTAATTTGGTTGGATGTCAAAACAACAAAAGCATTTTTTACCATCTTGTTCTTTCTTCTTGGTCTTAACCTTGGTGTAAACCTTCTTTTAATGTTGTAGAGGTGAGATGTGTCATGTGTTATAACCACGTGACTCTAATCCAACAACCCAGTGACTTCATGCCCATGTCCTCAACCTGTCAAATCCTGTATGTTCCTGCAAGTCTCACTTGGAGGTGCTCCACCTTCCACTCCTCTCCTGCTGTGGTGCCTGTGAAACACACTGCCCACAAGGTCTGTGGACTTTTCCTGCCTTGGTATTCACTTCTCCTGTGGTATTCACCAGACATCAGTGCCTGCAGCCTGCTGCCCACAGAAGGAGAGAAGCTGGCTGCTGTGCAGGTGCCAGAAGTGTTTGTTTCCCTTGTACAAGTAGTTCAGCTAGAAAAGCTAGTTTTCCCCAGCTGTACCCTCTCACAGGTGAAATAAGGTCATTGTCCCTCTTTCCATGCAACTTCCAAGGCTGGAAATCAACCTGTTACAGTGATGGGAAACAGAGATGGTTTGTTTGGACAGAAGGGAAATGAAGAGAGGAGTTTGCAATCTGTTCTCCAGGATTAGTCCTGCAGACATGATGCTGAGCTCATACTTCATACATACTTCAGACATACTTCAGCACAAATTTGTCTCCCAAGAGCATCCCTAAGCCCAAGAAAGGAAAGTGCCATGAACCTCCTGGTTACCAAAGAAGGGCTCTCTCAGAGCCCTCCAGGACCTGAGCAAGGCTCCCCTACTGCCTGTCCTTGCTTGGAGTAGCAGCTTGAAACTCCAGGTGGGAGAGGCTCTCTGTGCTTCAGAAGCGCCTTCACCAGAGAAGGCAAGGAGCTCAGGCAGCCCCTTTGAGCTCTGCACAGTGGCAGTGAATGTGAGCTGCAAACCAGAAACTGGGGTCCTGCTCCCTCCCATGGCAGGGCAGGACCTGTTCAGAGGGGAAGTAGTAGATTTCCCAAGCAACATCCCTGCATAGAAAGCCTGTTCCACCAAGGCATGAGAGACTACGGAACTGTCACTGGAATGCTGACCTCCAGGTCTTCTATAACACTATTTTATTACTTTACATGAGTGTGTAGCATTGCCTTTTTTTTGGTTGTTTGTTTCACTTTTGAGCTCTGCAATGGCTGAGTGGCATATCTTGCTTCAGGTGATATCTGTGCTGGTTGTCTTTTCACAGCTTTGTAAATCAGGTGTAAGTCTAGGAGGGCAAGGGAACACTGACCTCAGAGAAATGAGAATCAGCCTATTTTTTTTTATTCTTGGATGGCTGTCTTGTAGTCTAGTAATAAGACACAAAGGGTCTACAGTTAATTCAGATGGGAATCATCACATTTGGGGAATTAATGACAGGCCAAATGATGAGGCAGGTCTGGGAGAGAAATGTTGAAAGCGTGAATTAACTTCCCATTGCCATTAATCACCTGAAAGAAATGTAGGGGCAGACTCAAGCAAGGCAGGGCAGGAGGAGATCCTTTACACACAATAGATCTATTCACTGCTATGATTGTAAAATGGACCACAGTTCTTTGTTAAATCAGATACTTCTGCTGGAGGTAAACCCACCATATTTACAAATCACAGACAAAGTTGCTTCAAAATCCATTTTAAGAAATGTTGAAGGTATTTGACACTGAAATCTAAGTGGCACTGGTTTATGTGACATTTAAGCATCCTTTGTTAACCTTACCTTTTGCACAATGCATCCTTGGACCTGTTTGAAGCCTTTTCCCATCTGCCTAACAGATTCATCAAGCAAAGTTTTGGTTGTTTGGTTGTGTGGATTGCCATTTCTCAATATTCAGGATGAAATTAAAAGGTGAAAAAGTAACAGGGGATGCAGAAACCTCTAGATGTAATCTCTTTTTTACCACCCAGTACTGCCAAGCCACATCCCCTTTAGCTCTTCCACACTGTGCACACTCTTGGTTGTATGATAAATGAACAGGCTACCCTACCCTACCCTACCCTACCCTACCCTACCCTACCCTGCCCATTCTATGTTCCACTCACTGTGGCCACTGCCACTGCTTCTGCCCAAAGACTCTACCTATGTAGAAAGCTCTTGGTGTTTGGAGCTTTTTGGTACATGACTAATAGATGTGGCATACTAACTAGATTTATTTTTGTATATTTAACCCAGAACTAATATCTACTCCAGAACTGAAAGCCACGTTTCGTTTGAAGCATGTTGACTGATCGTCTGGCAGGGTGGAATAGACTGAATCCTTTTTAAAATGAAAAGTGAATTTTTTCATCTTTTCATAAGTTTGGTCTTTCAGTAGGTGATGTTAGACTGTGCTGAAACACACATAATGGAAAACATAATTTCAAAGATTGGATGATTCCTAAAATATTGGGGTTTTATTTAGTATTTACTTAGTATAGATTTAAAATAGGCTGTTAAAATGAAGGTAGTAATAGAAATTGCACAATGTGCTTAACGATTGGTGGGATAGTCAGCAGAGTTATTCAGCCAAGTATACTTCCTCTGGGAATCTGGTTCTACTACATATAATTAGACAAAAAACAGTAGGGAGAAGGAGATGATTTTAGCAAAATATGCTTTTTTATGCTAATGCAAATACAGAATAGCTTTCTCACTAGATTTGAACTGAGACAAATAAGCATGAGTCTCTGAAATCCATCACCAAGAACACACAGGATGGTAACTCTGGACTGCTTCCCAGTTGCCTCCAGCAAGTCTGATTTTTTCTGGGTGGCAATCCATTATTAAAACATAATAATAAAAGTAAGATTTCTGTATGTTTACTATAAAAGTAAAAATGCATTCACGATAACAGTGATAAGCTTGTATAATTGAAGTATATACTTGGCCAGAGAACACAAAATTCCTAAAGATAGTCCTGTATTGAGCCTATGGGAATGAATTTATTTTTTTAATCCAGACTCTTTAATGTTGTTTTAAGGCTGGGTTTGGGAAGTGCAACCAGTAGAGCTGAGAGCATTGTGGAAAAACAACTCCAGCCTCATGATGGATCACCCATGTGGTGATCAGTACCACCAATCCAAGGCAGTGGAAGATGAGTCCTGAAGTACAGAGTAAAGGCTTGGAGAAGGACTTGAATGAGAACATGCACCACATACTGCAGAATGAAGATCCACTTGTTGGTCAGCAGCCAAATGTCTGATTCCTGCTGGTCTTTCACAGCTTCCCCCTGTCCTATCTGAGGGTAGCAGCTACAGCTTACTGGAAACCAACATTATTTGGTGGCAGAATATATATATTTTTATATTTTGTTCATACAATACTGCATTCCAGTTCCATTCACTGCCAGAAAGCTCTCTGGGCCCACTGTTGTGGCAGCAGTTGTGAAATCAGTGTGAACATTTATAAATCTAAACAGCTGTCAGTGTTCTCTTACAAACCAGACACCCCCAGCCCCAAAAGACCCGAGACTTGCAGAATTTCGTGTGCCTTCCTGCAGACAGTCCATCAGCTCTGAGCTGACATTTGCAGGGCTCCCACGATCCCTGGGGCAGTGATGGACCAGAAGGTTTAGTTGGGGATAACTGCCGAGCTCTAAGGCTTCAAGCCTTGCACATCTGCACAGCAAATGTGAAACATCTGTTGTCTTATGGAGAGTGTTTCCTTAAGAAAATCCCTAACTCATTGGGGTCTTGGCTTAGGGTAATGCTCGCGTGAGAACTCACGTCTCTTGGATGGGATGTTTGGCTCGCTATCCACATGGCAAATGAAGTGGCTGTCATGAGGGCCCCTGCAACAGTGTCTTCTGGATCAGGTGACACTTCCTGAACCACCATCCTTCTCAGTTCCTGTAGTCCAGCTGTGTTGCAGTCCTATATGATCAACTGTAGATTTTCTTAAACCATGAGCAAAACATTCCCTATTTATCTTTACTGTGTGCAGAAGACTTCTGCATGACTGTCTGATACTGCAAGAACAATTTCTACTGAGTAGTTAGTGTTTAAGTTTGTCAGTTCTGCAGCAGGTACAGCTTGGGGATGTCCCCAGCACAGCCAGATTTACCATCCCATATGCCAACACACTGACACATTCAACACTGTCTATAAAATGATCTAGGCACAGCAGGAACTGCCTGGGAGAATCTCTGAGTCTGTTCAGAATTCCCATATATAATCCCACCTAATTCCTCCTGAAGGAATTAGACAAAGACTGTGCTGTGAGGGTGTTTGTGAGCTCAGGCAATCACCTTGTCTGAGATCAGTCCTTTGTGTCACCCCTGCAGGGACCAGCTGAGAGCTCTGGGACCACCCAGGGAACCACTGCCTCAAATGTGCAGGGTGTGCACTCAGGTGCAGCCCTGACACCAGCAGCACCATAGATGTAACTATAGAACACACCTGAATGTCTGCAACTTAAATTCCATTGCTCACAAGCACATCAGGCTTCTGGCTCCATAGCAGGAGGCCTGGAAATCCTAGCATTTATTTTAAACTGCTTCCAAGTCCCGGATGAAACCCTGCAACAAGAACCAGAGATTCTGGAAGTGGGACTCTGTGTCTGCACTTTCTTTTAGGTCAGTTTTAGTGGCAAACTAAAGAGAAAAATTTCTGTTTCCATCACATTGCTTCAAGAGGTTCTTTCTGAAAGAATTTTTTTTAAAAGACAACCCATTTAGTGTGTTTAAGAATTTGTTAGGAAAAGCAGGGACACTATAAATGCATCAGTTGTGGTCACTGTACCACTTTTCAATTTTGTTTGAAATTCAGCTCTGGTTGTGGTGAACTGCCATTGCATCTGGGCCCAGTGCTTTGACATGTTTGGGTAAGAAGTGTGTCAGCTTTTGTTGAAACTCACTTATTGAGAAACATGGAGGATTTATGCTCCTCTTCTGATCCTTGGAATTATTCTCAGAAGGTTTTCCCCAGTAGAAAAAGAAAATTCAAGGTTCATACTAATTTTCTTGAAACATGACTTTGACTTCTGAAGGGCTTCTTGAAGAGAGCACCACTGTTAACAGATAGTTGAACAAAACAAATAAACAAAACAAAATAACAAATAAAGCAAATTCCCTTTCTGTGCTTTCCTGGCCTACAACACTCATAATTTTTTCCCCATACATCTTTGCATAGAGCAGGTTTCCTTATGTTGCCCATGATCAGCTTATCACTAAAATTGCTGAGATACAGACTGGATGTGCAGATGAAAAGGGGACGGAAAATTAGATTGTTACTGATCCATGACCTGGAATAACTGTCAGCCAGTTACTAGTGGTTTATCTCAGGGATTGATGTTGGATCCAATGCTGTTTAATGTCTTTATTAATGGCACATGGGGATAAAGTGCACTCTCAGTGAGTTTGTGGACAAGCAATCAATACCTTGAGGGTGGGGCTGCTATTTAGGGGGCCCTGGACAGGCTGGAGAGGTGAGCTGACAGGTACTGGTCAGCAAGTTTCTGTTGATTTGTCCTTCACTTCCTGTGAAGTTCAGCAAATGCCAATGCACTTTCCTTCAACTGGACTAGAATAACTCACTGCACCAGTACAGGCTGGGGGCTGATGGACATAGAAGCAGCTTTGCAGAAAAAACTTGGGAGTGTAGCTGGAGTGTGGAGTGTGTCCTTGTAACAATGTCATCATGGGCTGTATAGCCCAAAACAGGAGCTAGCAGGAGGGAAGTGATTTTCCCCCCATTAATTAGCATCTTTAAGATGGCATCTGGAGCAGTGTGACCAGTTTTGGGCTCCTCGCAGCAAGAAAAACATTAACAAACCAGAGTAAGTCCCACATAGATCCACTAAGATATTCAGGGGCTAAAGCATATGGTATAAGAGGAGAGAATGAAGGAGTTGGGCTTGTTCAGCCTGGAGGAGGCTCAGGGGGTTCTTAGTGCTGTTTACAGCCCCCTGGTAGGAGGGTGTGGAGTAGACACTTACAGACTTCTTGGGGTGCCCAGGGAAGTGATGAGCACAACCTGAAAAGTGGGAGATTGATATAAGGATTCCTAAGGGGCAGGGTGGAAACCCAGCAAGTGTGGTCAAATACTTAAACAGTGACCCAGAAAGATTGTGAATCTCCATCCTTGTAGATATTGTAGATATCAACTGGACAGAGCCCTGAGCGAGCTGCACTGGCCCTCACCCTGCTCTGAACAGAAGGCTGGACCAGACAGCCTAATCCAGCAGTTCTGTGATTTTGTGACTGAGTTAGCTAAAGGGAAGATAGAGCCAGGAAAGACCTGTGCTTTCCTAGCCATGTCAGCTTGTTCTCGGCTGACAGCAGGACAGCAGAGCACACTCCACCGCACATCAGCTGTGTATCTCCTATTTTTAGCAAATACTGGACAATGAGTAAGAAATGATAGATACAGCCACACTGACTGTCCATCAACACTGTTTAGTGACATGAATCTAATCAACCTCCCACTGAAGTGCATTGTAAGATTCCCACCCATATAATGGAATTTGATAAAGGTCTCATAAAAACAGTAAGATTTTAAAAAGCTGCAGCATTAGAGACAGAAATCATAGGAGATCATATAGAACTTTCCCCTGCCCTTTCCCAGTGCTCTGTGAGATAGACTTATTCCCACACACATGCAACCTCTGTGTATCTACAGTTCTGTACTGTAAATACTACAGAACTAACATTAATTAAAAGGGAGATGCATATCTACTCTCAGAAAAAGAATGAGACTATTCATTACATATAAAAACGTTTTAAATCTTAAACCTTAAACCTTAAACATCATGGGAAAGCTGGAAGGTTGAGGGTATAAAAATATGAAGAGATCAAAGAATATCGATTTCATCAACCTGTGTTTTTTCATGATAGTCCTAATTCAGATCAGAGTGTAGTTAGTCAGGTGTGATTAACTTCTGGGATCTGACATGTTACTTTATTTTGTGGCAAGAACCAAGTAACTAATCAACAGAAATGTGCCATTACCTGAAAGAATATGATCTTTTGATTCCCCTCTGCTGTGGCTGAACAAGTGTCTTTTGTTCCTTGAGCAGAAGAGTGATATAAAGGGCTTTGCACAGAATAACATAAAGAAGAATTAGACCTTATATAACATTCTCGGCAGGAAAAGCACAATTTGGGCAGGGGTTTCATTAATGCCCTGATCTCTGCAGGAAACCCAGCAGGGAGGAAGGGAAGAGCAGTGAATACAATCAAACGTTTGTTAGGTGAAATGGGACCTATGAGCATATGAGAGCTGCACATTCATTCAAACAATGCAGTAAAATAAACAGAGTGTGACAGCAAGCGATGAATGGGAAGTTAATTCTATTCACATTTACAAGATTTCAATGGCAATATTTTCTGAACAATGGTCCCTATTGATGCTACAAGTGCTTACACATTGTGCCTGCTACTTGCTGAACAGACATGACACTATTCGAGCAGCTGTATTCTCTAATTGGGAAGGGAAGTTTCCAAAAATGATGAAAGGCTATATCTCATCCATGATGGAACTGTTTGGAATCTAACTCATTTTGATGCCTGATTTTTTTTTCCCTCCTAATTGGCATCTCTTAGATTTGTTCTCTCAAGTGGCAGAGCAACTAGAGGCCAAACTTTATTAACTTCAAGTTTAATACTTCAGTATTTTATCACTAGTGCTTATCAGAATAACAAAACAAACAGTAGTTTTGTCTACATTAGAAGGAGTTTGCTGTTTTGAGCAGGCCATTTAGATATACATCTCCTTTGCCTTTATAAACTGTGTCTCCACTAAGAGGATTTGCATGTCTACATGGTTCAGCTGATTGGCAAACTTCCCCTGGTGCATACAAAGTCCCTGTACACTTTCTTATTCTAAGAAAGTAATTGGCCATAATGAAATACTTGGGAAACAAGGGAAGGGAGTGAGGAGGAAAAGAAAAAGTCCAGCTGCCTGCGAAATAACTTATTACTTGTGTTATTAAAGGACTTTTATACAAATACATGCTGTTTAGGAGTATGGATTCTTCATGCATTTAAACATTGTTCTTGCCAGCAAAAACTTTAGCTATAAACATGACAGACCTCTGTCTTGAACTCTGAGCCAAGTTTAACACCACCAGTCTGTCTTAAAAGCCAATTTTTACACAATTGGCTAGAAAAGCAAATTCACATTACTTCTGTAGATCCTGTGTGTTTGCTTCTTGCTGTCTGTACACCAAGCTGCCTGATTTTCTCCACATTATGTGCTAAAATCGGCCCCTCCCTGGTCATGGGGACAGCAGGCTGCTATAAGCAGATCCAGATGCTGGCCGACATCTGGAGAAACTCTGGGTCCTTCCTAGCCTGGGATATAAAAATCACCAACCAGAGCTCCAGTCTCTTCCCTCATCCCTTCATTTTGGTACAGCCCAGCCCTCCTTGGCTTGAGACCATTGCTTCCAGTATTTTGGGTCCCCAGGATTTCACATAAGCTCGCTGGAATCTGGTCCTATTGGCAGAGCTGTGCTGGTGGCCTTTGAAGGACTCAGCAGGGAAGGACAGGAAAGTTTAGAATGGATTTTCTTTACTATGGAAACACTGTTCTTGAATTACTTCAAATCAATGGAAACTTACCACCATCCCTTCCTGTTGATCACATGCATTTCTTCTGTGTATCTTAAAAATTTACCTCACTGTGATGGTCCACTCCTGCTCTTAATAACTCTTTGTCTTTTAATGTCCTCTCATTGGGCAGTGTCCACCTGTGCAGTTCCTCTGGAAAAGCATTATAGCAATAACAGAATGGAGCAAGGCTCCAGTAGGCATGTCATGTTGCTGCAGATCAAAACCTAAAAATTAGGAAGAATAACTCTCATTTTTCACCTTCACTGTGACTTTAATCAGTAATATATCTTTAATCAGTAATATATTTTATACTGCTTTACATTTTCAACACAATGAGCACAGGATTCTCACAACAACCATAGGGATTAGTTACAGAGATATTATTATCTCTGAACTAGATGGAAAGAAATGATCTTGTATGAGAGGATGCCTCTACAAACCAAAAAGAGATTGCTTTGATTCAGAGAGGTCTGAGATCGTGGAGTAGTAATTTAATTTCCATGCTTCAATTTCTCCATCTTATTGAAGCAGGAACACTGATATTCGTCTGCTATGCAGGGGCATTCTGATGAGGACGAGCAGGGTAGTGCAGGGCTTTTACACTGAGACGCATCGGCACGAAACAAAATTAAAATTTAAGAGATGAAGAAAAATGACAGGTGCAGAAAGTCAGAGCAGCTTGCTAAGGTCTGTGCAGTGAAGCATCTGTGGAGACAGGATCAAGAAGCAGGAGCTGCCAGCTGCTGTTTGTTTAGCAAGCAGCTTCTGGCTGGAACCATGGACTCCAGAGAAAAAAGTAGAGGGCTTTTTTTTCCCATGGTTTATTATTTTCTGGTTATTACTTCAGATCATGCTGTGCCTAGCAGCTCAGCCCTGGGCAATGGCTGGTGACATTTTGCAGTGGTGGATGCCATGGTTAGTGAAATGCCTTTTAGTGAAGTGAAAGGAGTATCACTCCTTGACCTTTTGCTGAGACATCTGTCCCTGACTGCTATGTATGTTAGTCAAAGGACAGTCATATGCTTCTTTTCCACTTTTTCATACTTTTACAGGCCAGAAAATCCTGCAACCTCCAAGTTATTAAAAGCATTTAACTAAATGCTTTGGAGCAGTTGTTTCTTCCATTATTAAACCACGAAAGTCTCTAACTTTCCCAAGAAGTTGAAGAGAAAGACATAGGTGGGATAGGGAAGGTTACTGGTGGTCCTCCACAAGCAAATGTCCTGAGGGAATATGGAGGTGCTGGGCTGGTGTCAGTGCTGTGGCTCCCCAAACTCCACCTGCAGCCGCAGCTCTGAGCCTTGGTTTTGCAGCTGGTGCACTGTGCTCAGTGTTAAGTCTGGTCAAGGCCAGGCCCATCTCCTGATGCTGTAGGCAGTAGGCTCTGCTTCTGCTGCTTGCAACAGATTAAACTTTTTGGTGAAACATCTCCTTGCTTTGTTTTAAAACTTCTTTCTGTTTTTTTAAAATTCCATTTCAGATCAGCATCCACTGGTCAGTTCAGCCATATTCCCTTTTCTTTCTCATTAGAAAGAAAGGCATTTGGCATATGTATCTTCTAAAATGTTTTCAGGGGAGTTAAGGATATTGTCTCAGTTGGAGTTTTGTAGAGTTTTGTATAGCAGTTTATGCTGCAACTGTCTTAAACTGGTCCAGTGTCTGTGCTGAATATATTCTCAGTTTTTTCTCAGAAATTCCAGTCTGCACTGAGTTGAACTCCATGTAAGTGCCATCCTGATTTCCCAGTCATACAAGTTTAATCACTGGCATTTTTGTGATTTCTCGGAAGGCTTTTGGAAGCCTGTCTTTGGCCAGGGTTAATGGGAGGCTCCAGGTGGCTGTTATCACTCAGACTATGTACTTTTCATGGCCATTTCTGTGAAAAGACTTCTGTGTGCGGATGGATGCATGAGAAAGCCTGAGCTCACAGACAGGACTTGTTTAATCATGGTACTTATTCACTCTGGTGACAAAAGTCAAATCTGTTTTGAATAGAAATAGTAAGAGTTTGTGGATTTTAAGTTTTCCAGTCAGGAAAGGAATCAATATCATGTATCATAGGTGACCAAGGACAGAGTTTGAATACCAGAAATAAATGTTCCATCTGCAAGCAGCTTACAGGCTTGAATGTGCTCAAACAAATTTTCTTAGACAAGCTATTTAAATAGCCTTTGCTAGACAACAAATATAAACACTGCTTCCTGTTTGCAGAAAAGAAATGTGTCTAAACTTTCCTTGTGAGGTGATCACCAGGAGACACTTTTCCTTCATTTTCATATTTTCTTTATGAAAAATATATGTTTTATTGGACACTTCAAATGTACATCAGACCAGAGATCATTCAAATGACCTTTTAAGGCTTCTAGAAGATATTCTGGAGATAGAAGATGACAGCTAAGGAAGCTCATGTGTTCTGTGAAAAAAATGGTTTTTCTTCCAAAGGTTTATACATTGCTGATATTAATTTTTCAAAGGTTCATTCTGAATTTGTTTGAACCGTGTTTTTTCAGACTGAAGAGTAGAAAGACAGTAATAGGAATGAAATAACACTAGTAATTTAATATCAGTTCTCTTCTTTTTTTCTCCTTCACCTCATTATGCAAAGCCTGATAATTGCCAAAATATATTCAGTACTCAATGGGTAGCTGTGCAAGACCTAGGATGTGGAGTGGCTGCATGGGAATATTGACAGTGGTTGTGAATCTTACAATCTCTTTTATGTCTCAGAGTTTTCACTTCCAAAGGGAAGACAAGTTATTCACTGCTCCACAAGTATTTCAATAAATCACTTCATTGATGAGAGGATTTGCAATTAAGCTCATGCTAAAGCACTCATTAACCATATCACCTTTATCTCTTTAATTACAGGAATGGGAGATGACTATCAACTGTATTAATTGTATGAGTTAATCATTGAAAAGTGCCTGTCATTAATTCCTTTCTGTTTGTGAGCTAAAACTTGCAGGGAGTCTTTACTCAGCTGAAACCCTCAGTGAGGACAACATGGACTTTGCCAGATAGGGTCAAGTGGAAGTGACCCTAGTGTCACTTCCCAAGTGGAAGACACTCCACTGACCCAAGTGGAGTGTTTTGCCTGAGTTAAGAAATAAGTGCATTTTGCTATGGTTCAGAGTTTTCACTTCCCCTCAACACTGTACAAAATCCCATCAGTCAGACCTTGCTGCTGCAAGGAGATTTTGCAGCATGGACATTGAAATAGTCGGAATGAGCATAGCATCATAACCATACAGGGCAGCTTCCACGGGCAAAATATCCCTTCTCTCGTGCAGTCAGCAGCTTCCTGCCTTTTCACTCTCTCCATTGAAAATCCCCTCTCTGTAGGACAATCCAGCTTGGAAAAGGGGTTTGACTTTCAGCTCCCCTGTTCTGTTTATTACCCACTACTGCTTGTCCAGGTTGGCAGCAATGAGGCTGATGAGAGAAGTACCAGGACAGACAAAAGGAATTTGTAGGCCTTAGGTTGTCTGCTTGGACAGCTGGGAGCACAGGTGGCATTCTTCTTGATTTCTTTGGTAAGCAGGGATGAATGCCAAAAGGAACTGGAAAACCCAAGTGGTGCCATTGTAGAATTTTTCAATCATGGGGTGACTTCAGGCATGCTGGAGGTAGATGGGGTTCACCTGTCTAATTGAGGCAAAACAGCTCTAGGCCTGTGGCTTGACAGGGCTGGTTGAGAGGCTTTAAATTAGGTTTGGAGGAAGAAGGGGATGAAACAGGCTCACTAGAGATGATCTTAGAGCAGATGACATGAATGAAAGCAAAGCTTGGAGTGCTCTGGCTCAAAGAGAGGGATAAATGCTGAACAGGCACCTTGTTATGGTCAGGACTGTGCTCAGAAAGCCTTCATGCAACCTGGTTTGTGCTCATTCCTGACCATGGCCCCTTCCTGGTGGCTTTGGTGACCATGTGATTATCACCAGCTGAGGGGGTGAAGAGTGGTGGAGAGATGTGGTAGGGATGCTTCTACAATTCAACCACTTGGAAGAGACTACCCTGAAGAAAGTACTAATACTAGGGGGTTTATAACTTCAGTAGACTCAGCTCATTCACTTTGAGCTCCTTAGAAGTCAGTGAAACTGCTGAGAAACATTGCATGGGGACACATGGCAGCACTATTGCAGGAAAAGGATAGTGTGGTTATTCATTCCTTTCTCACTAACACAGGACAAGGCCATAATTTTCTATTTTAAGGCAGACACTGTTATTATCACAGCACATCAGCAGATCGTTCAGTTATTACTGTTTGCACTGCAGAAACATCCTGAGGCCCAAACTGTGTCAAAACTCCTATTTGCTATGTGCAGGACATACTTTAGGGAGAGCATCCCTGCCTGAAAGAGCTTCTGAACAGACAAAGCTGATCATACTTCACTGCAACAATGACAAAAAACATGGTTTACCCAAAGTTGTAATTCAGGAAGTCCTTGATGGAACTGTCAATTTTTTTAAGGACAGACTCATTACTCAAGCAAGGTGGAGACACTCAGATCTAATCAGATGTTTTGGTTTTGAGTCTAGGAACATGGCACATGATCAAAACAATCTACATTAAATCATCAATTTAAAAGCATCAATTCCACTTATAAAGAAAGCAGACTGCTCATGAGAGGCTTAAAGATTTTTGTACACTTCTTGCTAATGAACCCTTTAATTACTTGCTGTAAGTCATCTGGAATGAAAACACCATGATACTCTTGTAAAGAAGAAGTGCTTTGTAATGCTGTGTAATATGTGTGGATTTAGGGCCCTGTGGATTAAATTTGGCTGTTTCAAGCATGCAAAATTACTAATCCACACTTTGTCTATAAAAATAAAAAGAAGCAGTTAGACAGGCTTATGCCCTGAGGATGGCCTGGGAATTCTACACATGCCTGTCTTCTGCAAGTCCCATCCAGGGAGCAAACATTATCTTCCATGTTGCAGGAATGTACAGAAGACCAAAGAGACACCCTTGCAGAAAAGCACAGGCAGTATTATCAAGTCCTTTTCTATGTTTTCATCTCATGGTTATTTTTCTTGACATTTCTGTCTTCCCATTTCCTAGTGTTTTAAAGTATGTATTTGTCACATTTAATTCTATTTTCCTGTAATAGCTTCATCCACAGTGAATTCTCTTGGAGAACAGCCCAGAGATTTTTTCTGTTTCTTTTTCTGCCTTTATTTTCCCTGCATCTGTTATTACATCATTTATATGGATTACATCCACGTAATTTTAGCTTTTTTGTCAAACTTGTAATGCCACAGTCAGGCTGTCAAAATGGCTAAATCCTGAGGGTTTTATTCGAGTAGAATTTGTACTATATTGTCTGTGATTGCATCAGTAAGTTGATGTTGTAGTATTTCTAGTAGGAGGGGACAAAATAATATATGTATAGGTATGAGGCATGGATAAAAAATTATTTTAAAGGCTGGTAAATTGAACCATATTTTGCAATTTTCACAGGGTCAGTGATGAACAGGTAGAAATAAAAGAATCTTGAATATGGGTTAATTTATAAACCCTTGATCACACTTTTTGTTCCATAACCCAAATGGTTATTAAATAATTTTGGTAATGAATTTGATAAATTCTGTATTTTTCCTCCTACATCTTAATTACAGATCCTGGACTCTTGTATCAAATATTCAGTTGACTAAAGTTTCCTGTTTGTACTTCGCTTACCTTTTTCTCACTCTCTGCCTCCGCCTCCCCCACATCCATCACTGGGGCTTGCTTAACCCTAAATCCTATCCAGCACTCAGTGCTTAGGGTTTGGTAAATTTGGGTACCAAAATGCAAGAAGGAGGCAGGAGGATTACTACTAGATCTACAGAACCCTCGTAAGTCTTTGAAAACTTACCTTTTTCCTCCTCCTTTCTCCTATCTTTCTCTCCCTTCTTCATCATTCACAGTACCTCTCTAAATGGGTATTCATTATTTAACTTAATTCAGCAAATTGAGACCAAATTAAGGCTATTCATAGCCCTGCACCCCAAAAAGTAATTAAATGGAATAAAGGCAATTACAGATTTAATTTTTCTTGCTCAATATCCACCTATCTCCATGTTTTCATGTGTGGTTAACCTATCAAACATTTCAATTTCTTTCTAAGACCTCTCCCCCCAGACCTAGCTGGAATTATGGATAGCAAAGGGTGAAGGTTTTCAGAGGATGAATTACACCAGTGTTGGTGCCAGACTCTTCACAGACCTTTATTCAAAACTCACAATTCATAAAATAATTGAGGTCTCATATTGGGGCTTATCTGAGAACCAAAATGCAGACAGGTTTCATGGGGAACATGACTGTTATGTGACATCCCATTTTTATTGTGAGTCCTCTGCCCACCTGGCTGCTGTGAGTTACAGGGGACAGACACAATCTCCTCCAGGGCCCAGCTGTTAGAAGGGTGCAGTGACTGCTGGTTTTGTATGTATTCAGACTGAGAAATGGCAGAACAGCACTGGTGGTGCTTTTTAGGAGAAAATCTTGATTGATGGTGAGAGTAGGCTGGCCAGGATAGTGAAATCCCATCCACATGCAGATTTAAGAGGAGATGTCAGCTGGGCCTTTGGGATGAGTGCTCTGGATCCCATCTCTGAATTTCTCCTCACATTGCACTCCTGTATACTCAGTTATTGAACTTGGTCCTAGCATGAGATGGATAATTAGCAAAAGCAATTACAAATTGCAGTAGATTAAGAAGATTTTGTGAACATTTATGGGAAAGTGCATCACATCAGTGGTGTTTGAACTGATAAAAAATATGAACATCAGCATTCTGGGTTGATTTAATGTCCATACACGAGTAGGTGTTAGTGACAACATTAGTAGAACCTGGCTGGGTCAAGATTTCATCGAGTAGCAAATCCTTTAAGACTTAGGGTCAAATGCAGCTCAGATTGGCACACCAGGTGATCCCACTACATGTCAAGGATATGAAATAGCTGGATTTTTAATGTATCTCAGAATTGCTAGGAGGTATGTGCTGTCAAATAACTTCTGGGAGGCACTCATACACTCAGAGAAAGGAGCTGAGGAGAGCTCAAAATTTCACATTTGCCTGCCAGATATAATGTTTCCCAGTAAGTGAGTCTCTCACTGCTGGGGTGGTGCCATTCTAGTGGCTCCTTGCTTAAAACAGAAACAGAATGGAAAGGAGAAAAGGAGTTATACCTTTTCCTCCCCTTTTTGGCAAGGCATGGTGAGACTATAGGTAAGATTTGAAAGGAATGAATACTTGCCCACAGCTCACTGCTTTTGGGACACAGGTGTGTGCAGCTGGATTTCCCTTTCCTGCTGAGCCGGGGACAAGTTGCAGAACAGGACTAGGTGCTGCCAAGAGCTTTCCTGTCTGGCACTGCACTCAGTTGTGTAATTTGTGGCTGTTTGCACAAGCACACTCTACCCAGTGACCTCTGCACACTCCTTTGTTGATGAGGGTCATTGGATGGGGCTATTTCCCTACCACATATCATCTTTGCTGTCCCTCTGACTCATATTTCTCCTGCTGTGTCTGCAACACTAAGGGTGGTCATTTCCTTTGGGACCAGAGGAATCTACTCCAGTGAGTAGCCAGGCTGAATTACTGGCCTGGAGAGCTTCAAATGTCTCATTTCTCACACAGCTATTCTGACACTTGTTCATATGGTCATTTCAGGGTGACATCTCTGACCACCTGAATGAGAACAAGACTGTTACATCCACTTTATACCAATAAAAAAATCTCCCATCAGTAGGTGAGTGAGTTACAAAAGCAGATGATTAAAAGCACATAATTCCTACCCATATAGAAAATCTATACTTTGGCGCTTATAATTATGGCCCATTTAAAAACTTTGGTAATTTGCAGTCTAGACTTTTGGAAGAATGTGGGCCAGGGTACTACAAGGAGAGATAGATCCCATCAGGGTCTTGGGTTCAAACACTGTTTCACCTTAACATACACAAACTCTCTTTTCCTATCTCTTAAAAGTTTGTGTTTATGATTCCTGCCATGTTTGTTGGTGATAAATTATAACAAAAATAGCCTATGAGTTTATATTTAGGTGCTTCTCTAAGGGTCTGATAGGCTATGTTTGTTTCTGGCAGGTTATTTTATTTGGCCATTTGGCCCTGAGATGCACATCCCTCATGCTTTCCCAGTAACTCTGTATTTTAATTCTTACAGGATAGGAAAGAGTTAAAATCTCCTCCACATGGAAGACGATATAAGAAGAAGTAATTTACATATTTGACTCACTTTTCCTGAAAAGGAAAAGGAAAGAGTAATAAGTTCTCAGTAACAGCCAAGGAACCTGAGGATATCATATAACCAGGAACAGAACATACCATCAGTGGATCCTTAAGGCTTTTGCTCCCAGTTTGTAGCCTGGCAAACTGAAGCAGAGCTGGGGTGAAATACAAACAGTACCCAAATATTCCAATCCTTGTTTGCTATCACTATATTAGAAATTTTGCTCTGAGAAAATAATATATTCTCCATTTGAGGCATTTAATGCAATAGGATATAAAAAAATTCTGTAGTTCTAAAAGGTCATCTAGATGAAAAATGACAGGATGTTTAAACATACAGATGAATATTAAGTAATACCAGGAAAGAATCTATAGAAATTCTTGCTTGATTTGAAGATTTGGTATCCTTAGGCACATTACTGTGATGTTCACAAAAAACAAGTTTGAAATTAGTGGGAACAAGCTTCCTGAAAAATTGCTCTACTCCTAAAGTTTAAGGAAAAGGCTATCCAGCAATATCTCTGTAGTGTGTAAGGGTTCCCTGCTGCATGGCTTAGGAAGGATTGCTGCTGACAACACAGAAATTACAGCACATGAGTACCTGCTCCAGATGCTCTTCTTTCATTGTTCAACACCCAGAGCCTTTTTATATTGTCATATTCACTGGAGTGGTCCTAAACTAGAGCAAACAACTAACATAACCAGCTGGATAAGCCCAGTAAAGACAGTGGTGGGCTCCAAGCTCAGTTAGCAATAATTAAGCTGAATATCAGCCTTAGGCATGTGTTTCAAATAGGTGGAGCTGCTCTTCCTTCTGCTGAGGTTCATCTTGGTGTGGCTCTTGAAGGGCTGGATAAATTTATGGCATGTAGCCTTCCCAAGGTGCTTATGGAAGGCCAGCTCTCAAAGTCTGCATGTGCTGGGCTAATTTTTCATCACCACAAACGATTGGCTTGGCACTACTGTGGTTTTGGAGAAGGAGCTTTGGATTCTGATTTGGTTTCTTATGCTGAAAGAGCCTTTTCTGGCTGCCTCAGCAAATGCCCATGAGACAGACAACAAGGGTGCTGCTTCCCTGCCTCTAAAACCACCAAGTTTCAAATGGCTGATTGCCCCTAGCACTATAGTTTTCATCCAGATCATTTGTTCCTGAAAGAGGTTTAATTTATTGGAATTAATTTCATACAGCTGCTGGAATACATCAAAGTGCAGCAAGAGGGAGTTGAGCAAACTCAGCCCCCACGGTGCCTGTCAGGAGGGAAGCTGCCATCTGTCTCCCTGACGAGCTGCATTAAGGTTTTTTTTCACTAAGAAATCTGTGCTTTTTGTTTCAGTCTCAGACACTGTTCCTCAAAGATGCTCTCTTTAGGCAGCCAACTTCTGATGCCAGTGGCTCCTGGTATAATCACCACTGGTAAAAATTCAGTAAAGCTTTAGCTTGGATTTAAAGTTCACCTCTGTAGTAAGCGGGGAGGAAACGTGCTGCTGGCAGATAGCAGGCAGGATTAAGTGGCTTCATTAAAGGCTTCAGGCACACTCTGCTAGGCCATAGCATTGTGGGTTCAGATGTCCACTCATGCAGTCATTTTCTCCAGGGCAAAGTTCTGTACATAACACTGCCTAATGGGAAACAGTCTTCACCTGAGACACTCTGCAGGACACAAGGTGACAGAGAATCTCACTTCCAGCAGTACCTTTGCACTGCTCTCTCAGCATCTGTGCATTTGTTAATTCTGTCTTTTCTGATCTAAACAGAAATGGAAGTTGTGCTAGCTCATCTTTGATCAATTCAAACATATAAATGCAGAGGCAGGAGCTGTGTTCATGCACTCAGGTCTCAGGTACATGGTGCCTTAGCTCAGGAAGGCTCCAGCTCCAGTGGTGAGGTCAGATGCCAGTTTGGAAACATGTGATGGTCCTGCCTGTGAGCTGCGCTCTGCTGAGACAATGTGGCACTGCTAAGCCACTGCAAGTGTCTTTGCTGAAGCCTTTGCTGGGACTAGCAGCTCCAAAGATGGGAAGCCCAAGAGTTGTTCAGCACTATACTGTCTGAGCAGAAGTGACTGCTTGGCCATTCTACAATGAAATACATAAGATTCAGGTCCCTTCCAACCCAAGCCATTCTAGAGTTCTGTGAAATAGATGTATTTCTGTTTTCACAAATGCAGAGCTGTTAGAGATGGGAAATCCTAGAGGCTTTAGACATTTGTGGGGAGAGGGGAAGTTGTAGCTCATGTTTAAATAGAGCTCAGCACAGGGGATTCTGACATAATGGGGATATTTAGATACCATTGCAATATAAATGGTAAGTAATAGAAATGCAATGTCCTACCAAGATTAACAGTAATGAAGGAAAGTGACTACTTCAATGATGTGATAATAGCCCCTTGTGAAACACAGGCACTGAAGCTCAATAAATAAGTAGTCACTTTGTACAACAGAGGTAGTCAGAAATCAGAGTGCTTATTCTATCATGTTTTCACAGTGGTCTTGGACCACTACAAAGTGCATTTGGGATGCAACCAGCAAGAGGGGAAGGTTCAGAACACCCTTAGACTGTGCCAGCATTCCTCTGTGTTTCTCTGCTTTCCATGTTGAGATGCAAGTCCTGTCTCTGCATTTCAGGGCATTTTAGAAAGGCACATTAGGAAGTTAGGAGTGTATGCTTTATCTTGCAAAAAGGAATCAAGAGCATAATAGCATAGGAAAGGGGGGGACCTTGTGTGCTTCTGGGTCAAGTCCTTTTCAGGATTTCGTTTTAGGTAATCCCCTCATTAATGGATCAAGTACTGTTTTGGGATTTTCATCTCAGTCTTCCCTTTTTGGGGTTGTTTCAGATCCCTCTTTCCTTAATGAGTGGAATCCTTCATCTAATTTCCAGCCTAAATCTACTCATTTCCTCTCCTACCAACATATTCTTTTCATTAAATAGATTTCTCCCTCTACTGGCAATTAACTTGCTAATGCATTTATACAGCACAATCATATAATATCTGTTTCTGTTTGCCCAGGCTTTTCAAGGTCCCTTGGTACTGTTAAATTTTGGTTACCAAATACATAAAATAGTTGAAGGTCCTATAGGGGAAGGTGTCACTCAGCACTCTTACAGCCATACCATGGGAACACCTCATTAGCTGGGGGACATGGAAAGGAGGATACAGCTCACACACCTATCTACTGAGCCTCCATGGGTACTCAAAAATCTGCCACAGCCTTAAGATGTGGTTTTGGAGACAAAAATCCTGTGACAGTGACTGGAAAGAAATTTCCACCACTGGAGAAATAAGGACTCTTGCAGAGCTCTCCCAGAGAGGATAGATTTCCTACACTATATTCCCTTCCTGGGAATGTGGTTTACCTCATATCTGCAGATTTGTATTTGTCACCATAGAGCCTGTCTGAAGGAAGATACTCTTGTGCAGCATCCTGCCTTCCCAGGTCTGCATGCAAGATGCCAAGGCTTATTAAATGGGTATTTCTGGGATGGTGGTTTTCCTGTATTGTGTGGCTGGCTGGTATGTACAGATAAGGTAATCACCACTGCCACTGCAAGGAAAAACAAAACTGCTGCAAGGCAGGAAGGCTGGAAATCTACTTTCTATTCTTGGTCATTTTTGTTGGTATAGTGGCTGATTCACTTGCTGTTGGCTGCCTTTGGGAGAAAGGTCAGTGCTGGAACTTCTCACTTGAAATCCCTCAGTTACCAGAGTGCCCCTGTGATTGGCCCAAATGCTGGAGCTAAAGTAATCTCTGAGAAAAAAAAAAGAGCAAAAATAATACCCATCTGAACAGATTTTGTACAAGTAAATCCATCTACCTTTCATTTTTTCATAATCCTTTCCCTATGTGTAATCCATTATTTTTCAGAAATGAAACTTGTTGTTTGCTAGCTGAGGACAATACTTTGCTGAGGAAGGTCAACTGAGCTGAAAAGGTGACGCTGTGTACTGAATTCTGCACTGAGAGCTGTGCAGAATATGGCCCACTCTCCTGAAACACAGGCACAAAATCTCCCTGGAGCCACAGAGACTCCAGGCTCCCAGTTGCACAGATGGGAGAGGAATGAGCATTGTGGGACAGTGAAGCAACAAGAAGGTGCCTTTATTCTGAAGTCTCCTCTATCATTAAGGCTATCACTTTAAAGAAATCAGCAGATTTTAATCATGCCGTTTGTCCCTGTTGCTCTGCTGAGCCACACCAACCCTTCAGTTTCCCTCCCAAAGTCTCCCATATACGAAGTTTTTCTGTACCTTACCCACAAGGCATGATTTTTTCTGGCTAAGATGAGCTGTTGCTTTCCTACACCAAATGCTTTGTGCAGTCATCCGTGAGAAGAAATGCTGAAAACTGTGACCCTCAGGAGTTTCCATCTGTAGCTGTCTCATCTTTAAAAGATTCCTCTTCTGCTTCACCACTGTACATGAAGCATCTGAGAAAATAGTGGAAGCACTGAACAGATGTTCATCAGCCTTGATACCAGTATCCAGTGCTTCTGGCTGTGGAGGTGGTTTGCGTGTGGTGTTTGCATCCTTCTTCCAGGGATGCATCCACTGCCACTCCAGAGGATGCTTTGGGGTGCTCTGTAAGGCAGCAAGGCATGGCACTGAATAATCAAAATTCAGGCTGTAACTCCATGCGAGCAGGTACTTCCCCCTCGGGCTGAATTCTATTCTGAAATACTTTGATTGGTTCCTGCAGGGGTTGCACCCAGGACCAGTTCAGTCTTCAGCAAAGCAAACCCTGCCAAGGAAAATGGTGACAGGCATGAGACAAGGAATGTGGGAAGGCACAGCTGTCCCACCACCTGCTCTACACAAAGCAGGCAAAGGGGGCCAGCTTTGGTGGGAGGCATGTGGGGCAGTGGGGGCTGGCTCCAGATAGAGGGGCTGGATCAGGAAGAGCTTAATAGGAAGCAGGGAAGGATGGAAACCCTAAACCACCCCAGCTCTGCAATGCCCAGCAGAGCTACCTTCTCCATAGTCTCCCTTTCCCTTCACAGCCCGGGAATTAGAGGGCTTTCTTGAGGATACAGACTGTATATATTTATTCTTATGGCTGGGGAAAAATCAACTATTGATAGAAAATATGGCTGGAAAGCCTTTAGAGAGCTCTGCTTGTCCCTGTGCAGCCAGAAGAAGGATTTATTGTGGTATCTTCTTCGAGAGAGGGTCAGACCCTTAGAACGGAAGGCAAAATGACATCTTTGCAACCAGCATGACATGGCTTTTTTGTTCTTATGCTTTTGTCAGTCCAATCATACAAATATCAGCATTTGCTCAGCCAGATTGCCCCAAGACCAGCAGAACTAATGGCAAAACATTTTCCAAGGGTTTGTTTTCTGAGGCTGAACTTCTTTGGGAATTACCCAGTTCCTGCAAGTAGCTGAGGTCACAGTATTGTCTTTGTCTTGGTGGGGCTATTAATGAGGTCTCTCCCCTCTATCTGATTACTTAGTACTTTTACAAAACTCATCAGAACTTTAGTAATGTTGAGACCTTTATCCCTCTACTAAATCTGACTGCTGTGAGCCAAAAGATTCAAAAAATATTTGGGAGGAGCTGACTGTTCAACAAACACAATTAATGACATAATTCACCTGGATATTGGCCCAAAAATGCACTGAGAAATGCTCAAACATTTAACTAACTTACTAATGATGTTCATAATCATGGTTGGTCTCAGGTGGGATCTTTTGCATGAAAATTGCCTCAGAAAAGCAGAAAATAATTGAAAACCCTGTGCCTAAATGTAAAAATAATGTTTACTGTTCAGTCACCATTCCTGGCTTTGCTGCAAAACAAACTTTTTTCCATCCCTGTGTCAATTTGCTTTTCCCTGCACATGCCAGTTTTTTCTGGTCAGATCAGGAATTCTCTGAGCAGGAGCTGTCTATTGCTGTGTGCTTGTACAACATCTCTTATAATGAGAATTCCTGCTTCGTTCAGGCAGTTAAGCATTCCTATATCCCAGTAATATATACTAATAAATAATGAAAGTGGAGCAGAGAAACCATCAAGAGAGCTGAAGCTTGTTTAGCTGGATAAATGGCATTTGACTTCACTTCTAAGCATGTCTTGAAAGCAAACTAGAATTTTTGTTACTTGCCAAGATCTGTATCATGCCCATCACTAACACTTAAAGCAGTGCAGCGCTCTCTTCCAGAGCCAGTGGAGCTACTTCAGACACTAACAAAGATATCATGTTCTATGATAGATAGCCTTAGGTCCATTCTCTGATCATGACAGATAAGCAAAGGAAAAAGTGATCTGAAATAAATTGTTTTTAAAATATATTTGTTTCTTCTGGGGTTTGATAGGCTCTGCATGCCATGTAGGATCAGAGAAGTTAGCCTGACTTCTCCTTCATTGCAAAGATGACTTCCCCAATTTTGCTTCACATTTTTTTGACTACTTTATTACCTCAGGTTTCAAATGGTCTCACCACTCCTTTGTGGGAAATATTTTTCCATGCCATCATCTGCTTGTCCCTTTTTTGTGGTGCATACATGTTTGCTATTGTAAGTTTTCATTTTTAAATTTTTTTAAATTTGTTTAGGCTTCTGCAGTTAATGGAAGTTCTGTAAAGCAAGAGGAATGAGGACTCTGAGTGTGTCAGGGGGTTTGTGTGGTGGGAGAGAAAAATGGCAAGTGCAGGACAGGTTCCTTGGGCTTGAGTACAGAAATGCTGTAGGAAGGACAAGGAATATTTGTGCTACACTGAATTCTATATCCCTGATCAGAGCAATAGAAGCTTGAACTGCTTCACATCTCAGCTAGTTTGTGCCACAAACATTCTCAGCTGGTTTGTGCCCCCTTATATGGGCTGTCTCTGGCAAATGGGGTTTAGAATATAGGTGCTGCAGAGAAGAATTATAAAAAGTGTTTGGAAAAAAACTATCTCATCTAAGGAGGGGTTCTCCCTCCAAAGATGGGAAACACTGGGTCAGCAGTTCTCTCGAGCTGGGAGCTCAAGACTCCTGTTCTGAGGCTTGAACAATTACAACAAAAATCAGGCAGCTTCAAGATGTCGTTTACCTCCCTATAGCTTGTACCTGGAGACATCTGATATCCTGTGGTTTTGCATGGCTAGTTAAAATAGCTGTTTAATAATCAACCTTTAAATATATAATATAATGAAGTAAAATATCTTTATTTTATTTTTCTTTAGTAGATTTAAGCATTTTCATGCAGCTATAAAATTGCCTGTTTTTAAATAGCTGCAACTTAGCAAATCTTTTTCTCATGCAAAGATTCAATTATTATTATATCTATTTTAGTAGGCTTTTTTACTTTTATTTAATATCCCATTATCTACTTTAAAACATTTCCTAAGCCTGAGCACAAAGGCTAATACTTTACAATGCTCCTTCACTATTCCCAGTGAATGAACATCTTGCCAGGCAAGCAAGTGCTTTGCAGGCAATGCTCAGTATCAGATCCTCTGCCTTGCTGTCAGAGGCTGCCTGTAACCAGTGTGTTTGCTGGACCCTCAGGTGCCATCCTTGCACTTCCTGCCCACCCTTCTGGGGATGGCCTTCACCCTCAGCTTTGTCTCATCCTGCAGGATTTAGGGCAGGAACAGCTGAAGATGTGGCAGGTCTGTCTGGGAGGATCAGCATCAGCAAGCACTGGTTTGTTAGCAGTGAATTCATGTTCCTCCCACGGGAGTGACTCTGCACTGGGCTGTTCCCAACATGGCCCCATGACACTTCATATAAAGTGGAGATATTAATACATCTAATTTTCATCTGGATATCCAAATAAAGATTAGCTCTTCATCATTTTAGATCAGTGTTCTCATAGGGACTATGTTGTTAACAGCATTGCCTTAATAATGGGATGGTAAATTCTGCTCTCTCCACACATAGTTCACTCTATTCATGCAGCTACAGCTACATGATGGCTGATTTTATAAGGAAAAGAGTGCCAGAAGATTTATTCACACAGTTGACTAAAGAATTTTGAAGCTTGCTAATTGATTTCAAAACTCCCTTTCCAGCATTCATTCAAACTGTGTAAGTGTGAAAATTCAGGATGAGGAGATCCCTCTCAGCCCCACCAGGGGTTCTCAGCACTGAGCACCTCCACCCTGTGAGGTGTGTCACACAGAAAGAGGGACACAATGTGCAGGTGTGAGTCTCTGCTTTCATGGGAAATGCTGCCTTTTCTGTTGGTTCTGTTTCCCTGACTGCTGCTTGCCCATCAGTACAGTGGGCAACGTGGCATCTGTTTGTATCTCTCAGCAATGCCAGGACACTGGATAAATGTTTGTACAAAGGCTTTTTGGATCTCCAGTTCATGTGTCCTCTCTAAGGACTGAAGCTTTTGGTGATTGTGAGGGCAGGGTATGAATCTGGAGAGGTTCCAGAAAGGCAGGGAGGCCCATCCCATCCTCCTTGAGCACCCATCTCCATGCTGAAAGCTGCTTTGTTTTATCTTTCCAGCTTCTCCTATGAATGTTGATTTTACTTTTTTTTCTATCTATCTATCTATCTATCTATCTATCTATCTATCTATCTATCTATCTATCTATCTATCTATCTTTAAAATGTTCATCACATAGGCTTGTCTTCAGAAGTTAGTTTCCCTCGGTACAACATATTCTGGTGAGTTGTCTGATAATCAGGACAGGAATGTAACTGGCACATTTCTGCTTCAGGTGGGGCAATTAAGAAAATTTAGTGTTGAGAGCAGACACTGTTTTGACAAAGAAGAATTGCTAAGACTCTGCCAGTCTGGAGGAAAAAAGAAAGAGACAGTATTGCTAAATTATGTAACTTCTGAAGAAGAAAGAGAGGTCTTTTTTATGCCTAGTTGGTGCTCTAGTCTTAAAGTCAAAAGAGCTGAAGCACAGTAATGAAAAAGATCATGTTGAAAACACCTTGTCTCATTCACTTGTCTTTCCAACCTGTGCCAAATAAAAATGTTCTTTGCTTCTGGACAGATTATCAAACTAAAAGTGTATTAGCAGGCACCAGCTGTGTGGTGTAATTATTTGGATGTTAGAAGAGAAAATCTGAGTTAATGGCTCAGATGGTGTCCTGTCTGGTTCTCCAATATCCCCCACCTTGCCCCTGGTGCATCTGCAGAGAGCAGGGATAAAGCAGCAGGAGGGCAGAGTGGGACAGTTGGGGACATACAGCACAGAGAGACAGATGACTCCTCATGCTGTAAGAGCTTTGTAGCAAAATATTAAACACTATTTTAATAGTCCCAAGTGAGGAATAAAGAACTCAGTTGTATTTCTTTCCAGATGGCTGTAATGTTGTCACAGTCGTCAGGTAGGGCTGGACTTAGCTATCTAAACACAGATGT
Organism: Anthoscopus minutus; assembly: GCA_013399455.1. Taxonomy (NCBI): domain Eukaryota; kingdom Metazoa; phylum Chordata; class Aves; order Passeriformes; family Paridae; genus Anthoscopus; species Anthoscopus minutus. The sequence continues at coordinate 54,197 of VWYI01027286.1, forward strand.
CTAAAGTAGTTGGACGTTCCCAAGTGATGAATTGTGTTTCTTGGATAATTTCCTGAGAGTGCCCCAGTGCTGCTCTTGCCAGGCTGCTGACCCCAGGGCTGGAGTAGGTGGGCAAGGCTTGATTTGGATCAGCATGGTTTTGTGGGTTTATTGGATAGCTTATTGGCCTTCCTTGAGTTAAATGTCAATGGAAAAATATGTTGGATTTTTAAATCAGTAATTCTTGGTGGTAGAGAATAATAGAGAGCAGTGAGAGAGGTTCACTGTATAAAGCAGGGGATGCTGAGGCTTTCTGGGCTTCTGTTTGGGACTAGGTTCAGTCTTGTGGTCTGGCCTGACTGGTGCCCTGTGTGCAGGAATTGATTCTGTCTGCAAAGCTGGTCACAGCTCCCACTTCCACGAGGGGCTGGAGAACTCTGGTGGGTGTGTGGTTTAATCTGTCCTGGAAGGAGTCTAATTCATGTGCACCAAAACAACTGAACCAACAGGCAGTAAATAGGAGTGATTGAAAAGTTTGCTTTCCAACTACATGATAGACATGAAGCAAAATCCTAAAGTGAGAAGGGGCATTTGAAGGTAGATCCTTATCTATCTCCAGTAACTTGAATGCTTTTCAAATTTTGACTGAAGTTATATGATATTTTAGATAATATGTTTATCTCCCCATATATTTAGAGATAGATGTTCTTTGGTGAAAGGGGGAGTAGGGACACCTCTGGACTTGTTCACTTTTTGAGGCATGATCTCTGACTGACAGATGCTAAATGGGCTCTGCAGATGTGCATGAGCAAACCCAGCCTGGCAGAATCACACAATTATTTTATAATAGGATATTCTGTATTCTGTTTAGTTGCCAATCTCTCCTCATTCTTTGGTGGCACTTCTTTCTCCATGTAAAGGTTTTTTCTGTAGTCATGGGGGTGCAAATTTGCCTTAGAAATGAAAGCTGAACCTTTGGAGAGGATCTCTGTTCTACCACTAGGGCCTTTGGGCAGGAAATTACAGAATAGGATGAGACTGGATATAGAATTGCAAAAGTTGGCAACCTTTGCTTGTATATATTACAAGGATACCAGAGCAGTATTTGCATGTAATGAAAAAGCCAAAAGGTTTTGACATACCAGCTCTTGACCTTCAAGTATAAGCCTTTAGGAACAGAGTACAGCATGTACACAGGCAGAGCTATTTTAATAATAATTTCCCTTTCTGTGCTCTTGCCCACCTTTCCCTCACTTCTCTTGGTGAGAAAGGCTTTTAGTAATAATTGGAAAAGCAATGGCTCCTCTGGTACTCTGAACAGTAAGAAAATATCCAAACCCATACAGGGCACTGTGTGGATCAAGTTATTGCATGTGAAATCTTGTGCAAGCGCTACTTGCAGTCTGTTATTCCTGGCAAAAATATTTTGACAGTTAATAATGTAAAGAGTGGGCAAACCATAAATCTGATATGAAATGTATTTGTTCTGCTGCACCATCTGGAAAAGGGCCAGCATGTTAAATTGGAAATGCTGGTATGAAGTTACCATGATACATCCATCTTGACTATATTGCAAATACCTACTGCTTGGTTAAAAGAATCAAGTACCTGTAGCTTTCTGTCACAAAAGAGAGAGCATCTGGAAATTCCAGGGTAAATTACAATTGAAGAAAGCCAAAAGCAATTTTGTAAATAGTTCATTGATGTCAATTTGAGAGGAATCCAATAAAAAATGCACAGTCTGATTTACTTCTCGTTCCACATGTTCTGCATCATTACCGAGAGAATGACAAATATCCTTGTTCAGCAAATACAGAATTCTTGTCATAAGCTTTGTACATCCACGTGTAAGAACACATTTCTGACCAGGTTAAGAAAGAGATTAATCAGAACCCTTCTTGCACTGAGATTAGAATTAGAGCTGCTAGTTCATTTATTTATTCTGAGGGAGTCTCCCATTTTGTCCCAGACTTTTCAGCTTAGGTGCATATCTTCTTTTGCCTGGGTCAAAAAAAAAGCTCATACCCTGTCTTAGTCAAAAAACAACTTTTCTGGAAATATTAACCACAGGCCAGGACACCACTGGAGGTAAATTTCAGTCAGCCTAATTAAGAAATGTTAGGTATTAGGAAAGAAAGTAATTCCTAGATGGGGGCTTATTTCATTAAGACTGTCTTGTGCACAAGAAATTAAAGTAGTTGGGGTTTTTTTTGTGTGTAGTTATCATGACCACAGCCATGAATAGAAGGAAGGGGGTTCATAGGACATCATGTTGCAAAACAGGGATACATTTAAAAGCTTTCCAGTTTTTTCAGTCTTGCAGTGTAATAAATTGGGAAAGTAAATGCAGCCTAATGTCTAGAGCAAGGTCCTGAGTGATGGGATGTCTATATTTATTCCTGGCTCTGACACTGACTCTTGTGCTCTTGCATTTTCCTTTCAATGAGATAGCAATGAGAAAAACCAATTTTATCTACATAAAAAATTGCAGTGATTTCACAAGGTTTAATTCTGTTTTTAAATAGGTTCTGAAATATTCTGGTAAAATATTGTGAGGAGATATTGTTGTGCTTCAAAAAAACTTCAAACCCTGTAAGAGTCATACTTGTACTCTGAGACACAAAGTAACTCAAATCTTGTGAATAATCAACATTTCAGCCTTTTAAATGTAACTAGCTATAGAATTTTATGTATATTTTACTGTGTTTTGAAAATGCATTTCTTTAGGTCAGATGTTTGCGTAAGCTGAAAATGGATAAAGACAAATTTAAGGAGGATTAAACACTATTATTAAACACCAGTCTGCAGTTACTAAAAATAATGGTTTGGGTATCACCCTTTTGAATGCTTTAAGCTGTAATGCAGGACAGGCAATAACCACTTTAAATGCATCCTGTTCTCTAATGTGCTTTCTGCTTGTGGTCACTGCTGGCTGCTGAACCAGGCGGGAGCGTTCAGGGGTGAGTACAGGGGGTGTCCCAGTTCTGTGCATTTATACTGTGAGCTGCACAAACTCCACTTGAATGCAGTTTATCCGCTGTTTTCTTTGCACTGTATATTTGTTACAGACAAGGTAACAACTTGGTTACAAGAAGTTAGATAATTGAAAAGACATGTTTGTGCTGTGCCTTTTCAAAGACACAGTGTGCTAGAATACACACATCCCAGTATTCTATCACCCCAGGGGGTTCAATTTTTGGACATTTCAGTCCATTTACTCTAACTGGGAGCCAGTGCTGAAACCAAGGAACAGTTTCTATCTTTTTTTCCCTCTTCTTCTTCCCTGTTAAGGTTCAAGGACTGGGTTAGAAAACATTCAGATACAAAGATAAAATGGGCCTAAATTAAATTTTAAAAAATCCACAAGAAAAAACACCATGGTACTGTTATGGTGGTTACTTTCAGAAGCTATTAGTTTGGAACACCTTTCTGGAGACAGCCAGAGACTTCCTCAGAGCTCTCCATTGCACAATACTTTCCATATGATATATAAGACTCTGGAATGGGAAGGACTTATAAATCCTTAACAATTGAATCCTGCACAGAATTCACAGGATGCTTAAGAGAAGCATGAAATCAGAGCAGCTTATAAACCTGATCTAAATAACCAACAGTGAACCTCAAAGCACACAGAAAGTGTCCAGGGGTAACAAAGTTGGCAGAAGTGCTTGCAAATTTATTCTAAATACCAATCAATTCTATTTCTTCTAACAACCTTCAGAATCTATCAGCATGGACCAGGGAAGTCTCTCTTAATAACACATTTATTCCAGCAGGACTCTGAATCTTAGTCAAAGTAGAAGGAAAATAAAATAGGAAGTGGAAGAAAATTCTGAACTAAAATTGTGGCCTTAAAACTAACCTGTTATATTTTCAGTTTGGTACTGGAAAACATAATAATCATTTGTACCATGTTCTTTCTATGAAAAGCTAATAAAGGAGAGCTGGAAGTGGCTGTGGCAGGTATGTGGAATGCCTGCCTATGTGGGAATGATCCCATGCCCAAATTCCAGAGGACACTAAGAGTGGCATGACTTGGCAGAGCCATCACTTTGACATTTTCACTGAACAAGCTGCTACTTCTGTTCTTCTTCTATTGTGGCAGCTCTGGTTTTTAAGAGGAGGAGTGTCTTGAGCAGAACACTGGGCAGAGATGTGTACTGTTGCATAACCCCACACTGGAGAAAACACCTGGGAGAGGGGACAGCCTTGGCTTTCCTGTGTCCCAGGGATATGCAGGGACATCCAAGGAGCCTTCAGCCTGCCTGATGCAGGTGGATCAGATGAGTGGTCAAGGGAACTGTTTAATGTCTCTCATCTCATGGCTGAGGAAATCTCTAATTTAAACTCCATATTATATTTTAAATGATCAAATCCCTCTGTAGCCATGTAGATCATCCACTTCAGTGACTAACAGTATGTTTTATTATTCTTTCAGTGGGACATTAAGCATTTAGAATCAACTACTGTCTTAAATTCATTGCTGGCTAGAGGTAATTCAGACATGGCTTCCTAAATTTGGACTACAATGTGAAGAGGAAACTGCAACTTTTTTTTTTATTTGCCTTTGGCAGGGATTTGTGAGGATAGCTGATGTAAAAGGAACTATATAGAAACAGGAACCTGAGTCTGAGGCAAATGGTGCATTAAAATGACTTCATTGTGAGCTGCTGTTAGTCTACTTCTTTCCAGAGTGTGTCTCCACAATAGCATTTCAGTGATTGATAAACAAAAAATTATTTAGAATCAAAAGAAATACTTGATATGCAGCAATGCAGCAGAAAATGGTTGGTAAATGCACTGCACAAGTAGTCTGGCAAGAATATTACTTCTACAAGCTTTGAACAATCTAATAATTGGGACCATTTTCAGCCTTGTCTAAGTGAGCCCTTGGTTGTTTTTGAGGTAAGTTAATGTTCATCCTTGCACCTGAAAGTGAACCCAAGAAAAATATGTTTGGAATTAGTCAATAATCAAAACACTTCATGAAAAAAGCAGCTGTACATGCGCAGCTTTGTACAAACATTTATTTTTCCAGGGACTGATGTGTATTGAACGTGGCTGACTGTTCTGCTCTCTTGCTTGTTTTACTTCTCAAGAGTCTCTTGTTCTATCTGTTGTGCAAACACTCTTAAGTATCTCTTCTGATCTCTGCTCCTAAGAGTTGCTGCAACTCCCCAAAGCTCTCCATTGCACACTTGTTGCTCCCTTTCTATCTTCTTTGTAACTGTTAGGCAGCAAGAGAAATTTAATAGTGTGGTTGAGGCTGTGCCATCCCATTGGTTTTCTGAAAAGTAGTTACTGAGGTTCAAGAGGTCTCAGGGAGTTAGTGGTGTGACTGCGTTTGGTGGTTTATGTCAGGTGACTGCATGTGACTCTAATTGTGGTAGTCATCCTTAAAATTATTTTTAATGATTTACTGAAGTAAAGGGAGAAAAAAATAATAATGTGGCTGAAGAACCTGACATGTAAAGCAAGAAATGTGTTTTTGACACATTTTCTGCCAAAATATTTTTTTTCCAGAAGAGAAAAAAGTAATTGTAGGATAATCACTTGGTTGGTATTAAAAGTAGTACAAATAGCACACTTGGGGAGGAAAAAAATAAGTTTATTTGCATGGTTTGGAGCTTAGTTTTGAAGTTCCATCCAGCTTCATGTTAGATAAAGCAAGACCAGAATATACCAATGAGAAGAAGTTTTAGGGTGAAAATATGTCATGCTGGTTTTCACTTACAGCTCACTGTGGGAAAGCCTTGACCCAGCTCTTGGTTTCAAGAAACACTTGGAGAAATGGAAAGCTTTTACCAGCATTAGACTGTTTAAGACATTGCTCCGATTGGGTTTCTCTAGGATCTGCAGCAGCAGCTGAGGTTTGTGTCTGCAATTTGCAAGGACCTAGGACTGAGTTTTCCTTGGGGGCTGGTGCCTCCTTGGGGTGTCTCCCCCTGCCTGGCTGCTCTTCTCTGTAAACCTGCCCAGGAGTCCCCAGAGCCAAGGTCTCCCCAGGAAGCCCCGTGAGGCTGAGAGGGACCAGCCAGAGGCTGTTCTCCTTCCAGCTGTCTTTCATTCAGTGACAACAGCAGCACTGCCAGCTGAGGAGACCTGCCTGTGAGCCTGGCTGCCACCATCTGCTCCACATGGCTGCCACGTCTGGTTTTCATCCCATCATGGATGCATTTCCACAACACACCTTGCTGAAATCAATCCTCCTTATGCTCTGTGTTTTCTTTTCAGCTTGTGGTTGTTTGTAACTCTACAAAACAAGCTGGGACATACCCCTTTCACATCGTGGAACATGGGGAATGAGTGCTGTGTAATTGCACTCTTCGACTCTAATAGGGGTTCCTGAGAACAATTCTGTATCTTTACTCAAGGCTTACTTTCCTGCTGTGGCTTAAATACTGCTCCTATGATTTAGAAGCAGTCACAGAGGTGACTTACAAATCCATAGCAGGCAGAACTGTTTTCATGCTGAGTATACGACAATCCACAGCCCATGGCGGCCTCTTACAGGCAGAGTGGGACTCTGGGATTATGCACCAGCCTTAAACATCCCAGATTCCTTAGTCTGGAAAGTAAGGCTGTAAGGCCCTCTTGTGGGAAGAGAACAGCAGCCCTGCTTGTTGTGAAATGTGGCTGCTCTGTGGCTGCGCTGCACGGGTGCTGTCACCTTTTGGGGAGTGCTGCTGGGACACATTGTGTGACAGCTCGAACTTCATCAGAGCTCAAATCTGACTCCTGCCTGCAAGCCTGGAAACGAGAAAAGTTTGTATTTATAAACTTCAGCCCGCGGCTGCTGACCTCTTCAGCTCTGTCCCTGCTTTCAGAGTGCTTTTTTCTTTACCGTAGTCAAGGATGCCAACTCCTAAACCCAGCCTCTCTTCTCCATTCATCTAGGCCTTGAGGGGCAGCACTTTACTCTTATGTGGATGAGTCGAGTCTATGACATGGTCATGCTGTGATCTGGGGACCTGCCACATCCCTTCTCTCTTCCAGCTTCTGCTATCATCCTCAGCCCCTAGCCCAGCTGTGCTCCCACCAAGGATGAGTGTGGCTCTATGCCTACTTGCAATATACCCTCTTCTCTCTGCCACTTAGGTCATGGCTCAGAAAGATTCTGCTGTGGCTTCCTGGAGGTTTTAAACACTTTTTGCATCTTTGTGCTTGCTTCAAGGAAAGGGAGGCCTCACCTCGGCATGGAGTGTTATCCATGTGTTTAGAGGAGCTGTGAGCTGGCTGTGAGCAGTGAAGGATGCTGGAGCTGGGGCCCACAGGGAGGAAAAATTAGGCAGGCACCTGCTTTCTGTAAGATCTGGGGACAGGAGATGTCAGGTTTTAGCTCCTGGGCATGCCTGAAGAGTCAGTGAGAGGAGCTGGGTCTGGTTTCATTCTGGGCAGGCAGTGGCAGGAGCTGGATGTTGGAGCCTTTCTATGGAACCACATTAAGGCAGCTGATGGAGTAGTGACAGGCAAGGTGTGACAGCAATTCCAAAATCTTTGACCCAAGCCTGGTGGAGCTCTCCAGCAAAAAACCTTCATGCTGATCATCCCAAGGGTATTTGAGTATCTTTCTCTCTTAGTCACATCCAGGAGCTCTGGACCTTTTCCTATAGACCAAGATCCATTTCTGATATCAAGCACTCTTTGGTGAAGGATGATGCTCGTTTTCTATTCAGCACTCTGACCACTGAATTTATAAGAACAAAACAAAACAACCACCAACCCATCTACAGCTCAAGTTAGGAGAAAGGGAATTGTCATTGTTATGTCATTTTTATTGCTAAATTGATACATGTTTGCATATTTTCAGCTTCTCGTCTCAGTCCTATCTGCCTTTCCTGTCCTGAGATTTATGACCTCAGGCATCCATCTATTTAGCAGTAGCAAACTAAATTACATTCCAATAACACACTTTCTTTAATACATACAGTTAAAACTTTATGCTACAGTTATCTCAAATATGTAACTTAATAATACATAAGCCAATGAAGAAAATTCTTGGAATTCATTACAGTACTGCAAAATCTAGGAACCAAAAATATCAGAAGTGAGATACTGTGAGTATAGTTAGAAAATATAGCATGTAATTAAACGCCAATTTCAGAATAATTTATAGAAGTTTTTACCCTTGTAAGATTACTTTCTGAATTTCCATTTAAATTTTTTTCTGATGTCTAAATAACTGGATTAATTTTTCATGCAGAAATAGTCAAACTCATAAATGAGTGTGGGCCAGTGTCGTAGTTAGCTCTTTTATTGGTTTAGTGAAAATGTTATTAATGCATCCTAAAATCTACTAACACAGTCAGTTTGCTGCTTTTCTAGATAAAGGATTGTCTGGATATTCCCTCCTTGCTACTGTTTTGGGAGGATGTAGATGCTAAGGAGATGTTCTTTTCAGTTCTTTTAAAAGAACTGAAAATTATGCTGACATTGATAATTTGGAGAGGAATGGTTCAAGAGAGGTTATTTCTTCTAAGAAAATTTAGTGGCTTTGTACGGATTTACAAGGCTTTTTAGGAGAAAACCCTGTGTTTTGGCAGAGCATGTTATCCTCGGCATGGAATCTATGAAAACAGAAACTGTTAACATGAGGTTTTTTAGTTTAAAGTAATGCTGGGTAGGAGTATGCTGACAGTTTTGAGCGGAATATTGCTGCTTTTCGAACAAAAATTACTGATGATCTATTGATGAAGCCTAATGAACCCAGAGCACTGAACTGCACTATGTGTGCAGCTGATGTGGACCCTGACCTTCACAAAGTGGAATAAGGGGCCAAAAGACAGCAAAAGCTTTGTCACCTCCAGCAGCAAAGAAACATGGGTCACAAGATCAAAAGCTAGTACAGGACCTCATTAAAAACCTAGCAATATTACACCAAAACCTGTTGCTGATTCTGAATTGTCTTGCTTGTGAGATTACCATAAACTAAATGGGAAAAAACGAATCCTTAGCTTCTTATGTGTGACACGGTGCTGAAGTCCTGGCTAGCTCTCCCCCACGGCACCATGCTGAGACGATGCTGGGGAGCAGCTCCTGATCTGGATGCCAGGAGCTGAACCTCAGAGCTGCTGCTCTGCTGCACTTCCCAGCTGACAGTGCAAGGAGGAGGGAAAGGATTGAGGAGGAGGCGCTCAGTTTGTGTTCCAAGGAAAAATTTAATCCTCAAGTCAGACGCTAAAAAACCCTGAGCACCTCTATGCAGGGAATTTTATCTGAGGACGGTTCAAGGGGCGGGTGCAATTCTTTGACCAATGGGGAATCCGGGGGTTGGAGCACACGGAGGGGATTACAATTGAGGCACCAATAAGGGAACACAGGGGGAGGGAACAGCTCACATAAACCAACGGGACATCAAATAACAGGGATTGGCAGGGAACTTTCTGGAACAAGGGGCTGGTACAAGGGAGGATTGACAAGCCAATGAGATGGGAGATGGAACATTAAGGAACAAGGGCAGGTATCCGGGTGGATTGGCAACTAAATGGGAGGATTCAACTTAGGGCGGAACCCACAACATAAGGGGAGTTGCTACTTAACAATACAGGGTGGGGGGTACAGAGGGTAATCGAAGCAAAGACAATGAACAAAAACACATGACAACAATGTAATCTGCTAAACATAAAATCTTGGATTCTAAAAAAAGTCACATGACTTAGGGGACTAGTGCTATTAGAATTAGCAGAAAACTGTAGGAAGAAGGATCAGGCAGACTACTACTCTGGGGGCAATAACTTACAATCCTGCAAAATCCCAAATCTGTATAGTTTTCATAGAGCCTTACATTTATTTTGTGTGATGTGTAAGGTATTAGAAGAAACTTAATTCCCCTTAATTCCATTCTCTCCCTTCAAGACAATGGGTGCTTTGAATTCACATAGCATTTTAGTCAAAGCACACAGTGGAAATCTAACAAAATGTAATTTTCAAAGCATCCTTTGAACTGTTCACTGAGGTCCTGTGCTAGCACCATGTTTTGTGACCTGTATCTGCTGCTGGAGGAAGCACAATTACAGAGCTGACAAAATATATCTGCAATAAGTTCTTTGCTAGGCCTGCTCTATGCCTAAAAGGCAATGGCAAGGTTTAAGGACTCCTGTTGGTCTTATTCCACCTTACGCCTTGCTGGCAAAATCTCCAGTTTTCCAGGCTGCTGGTAGTCATTCACTCTGTGTGCCCTTTTCAGCCATCCCAAGTGTTTAGAGTTGCATTCCAAATCCGCAGTTGTAATGAAGGTCCAAGTTATGGATTACATCATTACAACTATAAAGTTCCATATATTTGTGTATATTTAGAGCCAACACAGCAGAGGCCTGTAAGTGTTTCTAAATAAAAATATGGCAAGGCAGCACCACTCTCCAGAGGTTCTGGAGCTGTCTTGGAACAAGTGAATGCCGTGCTTGAAGAAGGATAGCCATGGTAGTACAGTGTCTCCTGGGAACATCTTAGCTCTGTTGGGGACAGGTTACACTTGTTAAAATGTTTTTGGAATCTGGAACATTTCCTGATCATTCCCACTAATTTGTTCAGAGCTAGTCTAGGTAGTGCTGTAAAGCCCTGTAGATATTATTTCTGTGGATGTATTCTTCCTACACCCTAAACCTAAACTATGCATTATTGGGCTAAGGTGGGATATTTCTGTCTGATTTTCAGCATTTCATCTTAGAACATGCAATCCTTCAGTGCTGAAATTAGTTTGTGTTTCAGTGTTGATTTCCACTGGGGAAAAACCAGGGATCCTAACAGTGTCACTGCAATATTACTTTAAGGTAGTGGTAGGTAGCTGCAGGCAGTGTGATGTGGAAGAACAAATTTGAGCAGACAGGGGTTAGATCAATATCTGAAGGATGATTATCTTGGTCAGCAAAGTATTTTCCATAGCCTAATGCAATCTAAACAATCTCTAAATATATCACAGACTGTGAAATTTCAATTCCTCTCTTGTCAGCCTGTTGATGTGAAGATGGATGACGTGTCTGAAGAAGACAAGGGCCTAATCCTGCTGCTGTTGAAGTAACTAATAAATCACCCATTAACTTCCAAGAATCCCCAAAGAATCAAATCGCTCATTTAAACAGAGGTAGCAAATCCTTTACAGATGTAATGGGCTCACAGCAGCTGCATGTGCACAGGCCTCCTTCCAAAAGGATAGGAACATCTCTGCAAGCTCTTGGAAATAAAAAAACAGGCCAAAAAGAAATGAAGATGGTTCTCAGAATGGGAGGCTGCAATTTTAGACAGCCTTTGACTAGGACAGACAGCACAGGAACTCTGTGAAAGCTGTTTATTGCAATACTTTTTGGGAGGATGTGTGCTCTCGGATCTGTGCACTGCACCCTCTCGCCTATGGCCAGGTGTGTGCGCTGCTGGACAGCAACATATTAATCTGGGATGACATAATGTTGAAGACTGAGAATAATGCACAAAATTTGGCTTTCACAGTGTGTTTTTGCAGGAAAGGTGACCATCATGACTGAGGGCTCAGGCACCCAGGTGTCCAAGGAGGGTGCAAACTTGGACCAGGTTTTAGGATGGTGGCCCCAGGTTCTCTCTCCCTCTAGAAGAAAATATTTCTCTTGATACAGGTGCAATCCCCCAGCCAGAATGATGATATACTTCTGCCACAAACCTACTGCAGATCTGCCCAGCAGGTTATAGGCTAGAACTGTAATTCCAACTTCAGCCACCTTTGCTTTGCCCTCAATATAATCACATACATTTGAGCCTCTAACTGTTTATTGCAGTGAATAAATGTTTTTCCAAAGTGAAAAAAATTAGCATGAATATGACAGAGGTTAGACTTACAGGTATAAAGAGATGTTTTTAAATGAATCTTTTAAACAAAGCTTTAAATCTCTTTTTGCATTGCTCACAATATATTGGAGGAATTTCTTCTGACTATTACTAAACCTTTGGTGCCTTAATTATATTAACAATTTAAATCTCTACTTTTACTGTGGGCTGTTATTTAAAACGTAAAAGAGCTACAGGCAACTGTAAGTCTGTAAGACTTCAACAAATATTTTCCTTATCACAACAATACAGGCTTTTTTATTTCTCAATTACAGAATGCTATGAAATATTGCCAAATTATGCAAAATTTAAAAAGAAGAAAGTAGAGCTGAAATCTCAATTGGGAAATACCAGTCACTATTCACCTTTTTGGTATATAATCAAGTGACTAAATAATGGATTTAAGAAAAGTGCACCAGACAGGTTGATCAACTCATTAATTAAAATCATATTTAATTAATTAATTAAATTAAAAGAAGCATTTGAAAAACAATATGGGGTAATAGCCACATTGTTCCTTTGTAATTCACAGCACAGAAGTTCCTCAGGCCAGGCCCTGCACTCACAAATTCAATGGCAACTTTGCCATTTCTTCAGCACAGATAGCATGCAACCTGCTCAGGCTCCTCCGAAATCCTAAGATAAGACTAATGTAATATAAAAATATTTTCAGTCCAATTAGGATTTAAAAATAGATGAAGCATTTTCCAGCACTGTTTGTTCAGAGCAACAGACTTGCAGCATAGCTAGCTCTCTTAGGCATCCAGGGCTCAGCCCTGTGCTGGGCTCAGGTTGGTCTCCAGGAAAAGTTGATGTTTCCAATGATCACTGGATGGGGAAAAATTATAAAGAGGACCATGAGGTTGGTTGTAGAGGGGTTTAGGGTGGCCCCATGACTTCTAAAGAAGAACATTTTCCCTTGCTCCTCATCAGGAGGGTGAAGTTGTGCTGTCTGGGCTGCTAGTTCATTAAAACATGTGTGACCTGCTCTGGGCAAGGTCAGCATTTTGGTTTGAAATAAACTGGGTTTACTTGGAAAATCGAAACTCACTTTTAAGAGAAGAAATTTTTATTTTAAACAATCTGCCAATGTTTAAGAATGGACTTGGTGCACTGGCTAATGAGTTATCTATTTAGCTGCAGTTTACATTCATTTTACTTTTGTTTTGCAAAAAGATTAAATCAAATTATCCATATCTCCCATATTTTGGATTATGTTCCAAGCATGCTACAATGACAATTAGGTGATGTCATGTCTGCTTTGTTCTTTGGACATTCTTCCTCACATCTGGTATTTTGGGAAGAACTTAACATTCACTGAACCAGCAACAGATTACTCTAACATCTAATTCTTCATGTAAAACTTAAGGCTCTGATCCTATGAAGATTTATTCATATGCTTGCTTTCATGTACAATGGATTAGCCCACAGAACTTCAAAATGAATAAAGTTATGCTTATGCATAAGTGCTGGAAGGATTTGTGCCTAAATAATGAAACTAAATGCTGCCAGTATATAATTATCCATAAGATTCAGCTATAAACACAGCAGAATTCATCTCCAAAATAAATGCAGGAAATGGAATAAAATGGAAAAGTCTGTGAGAGTATTTTTACTTTGCCTCATTTACAGCAATTTTGCACTGTTAGTAATAACCAAACTGGTAATGTAAATTGCCTGCTGCTTGTGCTATAGATGAACTCTGGCACCTAATTTGGTTTGTGCATCCATTTAGACACTTAATATTGTGAATAGATGTTAAAAATGAAAGAGGGGTGGAAAAAAGGCATCTAAATTATTTCAGTGCCCTTTGAAGACCCCAATTTATTGTTACCAGCCATCCATTGCTTTAAGAAAGTCAGTAGGCATGATTGCCACCATACACAGCGTCCATTGCCTTCACAATGACTGCAACATTGCCAGTCTAGATATAAATACATCAGGTATTACATCAATTTGGGTTTATTCAGAGTTGGACAAACTACAGAATTTCCAGTTGGCAGACAATAATAATCATTGCTTGAACATATCAAATGAGTTGGAACTTTGAAGGCAAAAATTGCTCACAGAGGTCCTGTGGTGTGAAAGAAAGTGGCGTTTCTGGTTCTTTTCCAGCTGCCAAGAGAGAAGTGTTGGTTGAATGCACAGGCTTCAGAGGTCTCCAGATTGACTGTCCTCCAAATTCTCTGGGCAGGATAAAAAACTCCTTGGTTCCTGGATCACCATCTTCTGATTTTAGGGCTGTGAAGGTATGGTAGGCTGTGAAGGTTTAAAGGTCAAGAAATTTATTTTGTTTCCTGGAATGGACCAGCAGAGCTTGTGCAGCTACTTCCAGCTCCAGCACCCTGGTTATGCAATCTGAATGGGGACATGGGAACCCGTGTCTGGAGCCAGAACTTGCTGGCTCCCAGGGAGCCAAATTCACAGCAGTGCCCTCTCTCATCCCAGAGCACCACCCAAGGGAGCCGTGGCCAGGGGGCTCCAAGCCAACCTGCCCTGGAGACCCAAGGGTCCAAGGGCAAACAGTCCCAGGCCTTGGCTCTGGAGGGCAGGGCTGGGAAGATATGCACATGCCTGAGTCTCTCTGGCTTCCTGAAGAAGCCTTGAGTCCTTGCCATTCCTTCCTGGAGCCATGCAGGTTTCTGTGGGAGGGATGCTTGAGGCCTGCCAAGAGGGTGAGAAGCTTGAGGTGTTTCAGCAGACAGATTTCAGCCAATTCAGAGCTTTCTTAATGAATTCCAGCAAAAGTTTTCTGACATGTTCTAGCAAGGGCACATGATAGAAGGCTAGTGCAGACTCAGAAAATTCATTCTAGAAAAAAGAAAATAATATGATTTTTGAAAACCCCACTGTATCAAGTTAGCAAGGGTGATGTATTTGTTTTGGGTTTTTTTAATAGGAACCTGTTATATGCAACAAAGTACTTCCTGTTTAAAGACAATATGCACAAAGACCAAGCATTTCTAAACAATAAACAATGTGGAAATTGATATTTAATGTAAATGTTTTGAAGACAGCATTTCTAGAATATATATGATGGTATAAATAGCTTATTGGCTTTCTAGAAATTAAAGATATTTGGAGAGATTTTGCCTTTCTAAGCACTATTTGACTTTGAATTTTTGAACCAATATATGACTAACTAAAAGAGAGGTATAAATACTTTTCCTCTTGGGTATTTGATAAGAAGAAGCAGGAGGGTTGGTGTGTTTCTCAGGTTACGTCTCTGAAGTTTTGGGCTCACAGCTCAAGCTGATCAACCAATGGAGTCTCTGAGGCTGCAGGTTCAGGGTGATGGGTCAGCTCAGAGCACAGATGAGGCAGATGTGTGTTCCTCTCTAATCACTCATAACTTAGATGAACCTAATTCATCTAGGCAATCTTCAGCCACCTGAGGTCTTTCTGATTTGCTCTTTCTTTAATCTGTCACCAGGTTGGTTGCAGTGGTTTACTATGGGTTTGCTGTCTGTTGAGAGCTGTCTGTGTAGGTCAAGGCATACAGATGTTGTATCTTGATGCCTTCTTGTAGAGAGAAATGGCTATGTGCTTATACAGAGGGAAAAAGAGGGAATTGTAGAGAGAAATGGCTGTGAGAACAAAGCCATGTAGACATGAAGAAGCTGTGCTAAAACAGGATGTCCTTGAGCAGAGTGGGTAGAGATAACAGAAAGCTTGTAGTTAGAGGAACAGAGGCTAGGAATGAAAAACAGAGTGTATGCTAATACAGCTTCTAGAGTAAGCCAATTAGGTAATGCCAGTTGTGCCTATTAATGAGTAGTTGTCTGTAAAAGCATAAATGTAACCGATCTGAAATAATAAACGAAGCTTGCGTATCTACTATGTTAGTGGTGTGAAAGTCTTCCCTCCCGGCGGAAAATAGCAACACCTTCTGTTCCTGGCTTTTCCTTTTTACTGAGGGCAGAATACCATTTCCATGATTTTCCTCAGACTATCTAAGAGATACATCTTTCTTCTTACCCTAGTTGCTAATTGCACTTGTGTTGATTTTCATGTCTTTGTGTGCTTCTGCTTTATCTTTGTCTTTAGCTGTTTGAGCTATGCTTTGCTGTTTGGTTCCTCTTTATACTTCAAGTTATTGAGAACTGATTCAGCCAAGTGTCTCTTTTGTTCCCTTTGCTTTTTCTGCTTTTGTCTTTGCTTCAGGATACTTTTTTCCAATGCTTCAAATTTTCTCTATCCTTTAGAGGTATTCCTATAGAATGTTAACTGCCAGCTTCCTGAATTTATTCTGCTGACTTTTCCTGAAGAATTTTATTCTCTATATCTTCTAAACAAGACCCCTTTAACCCTTCCTAGTCACTCTAACCCCCTGCCTACAACTTTCACAACTTCTCTGCTCGTGAAAAGCAGATCTAAAAGAGCCTGTTTTCCAGATGTATTTTCTAAAATTCACCCACACCAACTTCTGGGAAATCTAGGGGAGATTCTTCAAACCCTACAGAGATGTTTGTGAGTAAATGAATGGAAGCATAGATCATGGTCAATGTTTTTTATGTATTTATGTGTTAAAGGCAGTATTAAATATGAATTTGTAGTAAGCAACACTTGTTTTTTCTTTTGCACCCCATCCTGACATCTGAATCAATGAATGATGCCATAAAAGTGTCCGTTTCTTACCAGAAAGGCACAAGGCAAGCCATACTAGTTCATTGTATTATTTCCTTATTTTAGGAGAGAAAGGACTAACATACCAATTTCCATGCCAAGTACATAATTTACTTTGAAAGCTATGGTTGACCCTCTGACTTTTGTCATTCCTTTTGACCACAAGCATCTACGAATCTTAGGAATTCCCAAGTTAAGAGTGGGAATGACACACATATGCTTGAGGGAAAAGTCCTATTAGCACCAAGCCTGTGTTTTGCATGTCTCTGCTATAGAGAAAGAAAAAAATTTCATCCATCCAGTGCCAGATTTGCTGAAGAGGTCCACTGATCTCCCTGAGTTCAGTGGCTGCAGTCCATTTCTCATGGGTCAGGTACTGGTCTCAAGGGTCTCTTTGACCTTTTCATGGTCATATTTCTATGTAAAATGATGTAGAAACCAAAGTATGGTGGTTACCTGCAGATATCACCTTCTCAGCATTGCTGTTCATCTGGAAGAGAAGGCCAAGGCTTCACCAGATTAATTGTTCTATACTACTCTGATTTCTTCATTTACATCTGATTAATTTCCATGGCTGCTGAAGGTACTGATTGTCTTGTGTTCAACAGGTCCTTTGAGCTCACACAAGCCACGTTCAAGGGAAGGGAGAGCCAAAAGCCCTTACAGCGTTGATCCCACGGCTGTTGTCAGTGTTGGAACAATTCCCATTTGAATATAATTTCTTCTTAGCACAAGACTCACATCTTGGGAACAAACCCAAATCCTGTCAGATTGTAAAACAACTGACTTTTCTGCTTACACTGTAGTTAATGCTATTGAAATACCAAAAAAGAAAGCAGAAAAAGCACAAAACATTTCAGTTTAGGACTAGCCACCTTTCTTTCACTGCGTATCTCAGGGGATGTGAATCCATTAGAAATAAGGTTCCAGATGCCAAAACCAATAAAAATGAAGGCTTTAAGGTCTAGCCAAATTGTGGTTAAAGTTATTTCTCTGTGGATCGCAGTCAGTCGTTAATTTTAAGGCTGGACATTCTCCAAACTCTGTGGTTTCTTTGCAATGAAGGGTAAGATCCCAGTGATTAGATGGCTTACATTTCACTATTTTTTCCAACATACCCAGTTCAATGAAAATTAGAATTTCATAATTCTGTTTCTTTCTAATGGAAACACAAAAAGGAACTGTACCTGTTGAAAATGTACACAAGCATTCAAAATAGAACAAAGCAGTTTAGGTGATATAAATCAGTATAGCTTGATGTCTTGCATATGTGATGTGGTCTTCTAGGATTTTCATCTTTATAGGTAGAAAAAATGGTGGTTGGTTTGGTTAATTGCTTTCAATACAATTAAATTCACAGGAAATAATTATATTTCAGTATGGATTGCCAGGAAAGGATGGGTCTTTTGGAGAACATCAGTCAAGGAGCACATTTAAAGCTGGTACCTTTGTATAATACATTGTGTGAAGTGCTATATTCTTCAGAGACATTTGTATAAAGAACTCACTAAAAAAAATGACAAAACCCCACAAGAACTCAAATTAAAAAAAAAAACTTAAGAAGACTTTAAAAAAAAAAAAAAGACACAGCAGAACTATGTCCTTCCACAGCACAAGTAACCCTTTATGAAAGACTCCCACAAAATTCAAGTCGTATTAGGTGCTACCAGAAAGCATAAGGAAGACTTACAGTCACTTTAGTTTTATTTTTTTTAATACACTGAGCCAGAATTTATATTGTAAACTTCAAAGAATATAGTGAAGACAAATACAGGTCTCTCTGTTGAGAAGTGTAGCAATTTAATGACAAAATTACTTTACAGATTATTTTACTATAGGCTTTTTTTGGAAAGACCAAAGTTATATTAAATTTGTGTTTAAAGGCCTGAGATATCTTGCTCAGACTTTTTTCAAAAATATTCCTTGACTTCTTGCAATCCTTATATTGTGTGAGAAAATGGCTTTTAAGGTAATCTAAAGATGTTCAGTCACATTAAATATTACAGCTTTAAGCCAAAACGTCTTCAGGAGTGCAAAAGTTTTACTCAGAAAATTGATCAGTGCAATGCAGGGAGATCTTTTTGAGTACTCTTCTTATGCACCTGAACTCTTATATCCATAAAAATTTCTTAAAACTTACTGATGGCCACTATTGTGGAAAGAACATTACAGGAAATAGGTCTTGATATGACCACTGTGGATTTCTGCATAAGAAACCTCCTGGTCCTGCTAAGGTCAGTGTTTAAATTCCCATCCAATTCAGATGAACCCTCAGAAAACCCTGGGATGGCTTTTGGGGCATCTGTGCATTCAGGATACGCTGAATGCCAGTCAGCACAAGCAAGCCTCAGCATAACCTGTGTTGTTCTTGACAAATTTGTAGGATTTCCCTATTCTGTCTTATTTTAAAGAAAATTCAGGGGTATCTCCTTTCCTTGCAAAATCATACTTGAGCTCACTGCACAGTTTGCTGCAAATCCCCCAAACACCACTGGGCCCAAACTGGTCTGACCCCAGTACCAGCCGCTCCTGAGTGTACCTGCCTGGGCTGTCCTCACCTTCCCTTGGCCCATGCCTGGTCAGCAGCTCCACAGCATTTCCATGCTGCAGGTATTCCATAGCTGTGCCACTCACTCCAACAGAGGCTGGCCCAGAGCCTTCCCCACTGCCCACATCCCTTCTGGTTCTGAAAAGTGACCTTAAACAGGTTGAGTTGAACCACTGGACAATATCTCAGCTTTGAACAGCCAGACTTCAGCTGGATTGTGGAAGACCTTTTATAATACTTCCCTGTATCTCGGGTGGTGTTATTTTCTTCATTTCTTTTTAGTGCCATAGTGATTTAAAAACTGGCAAAAAAGAAGTCATAGCTATTATTACACATCACATAATATGCAAAGTATCTTCTACAAAGCAGTTCAAATAGTTCTGCATATCTGTCAAGTGCTTGAATGCTTTCAAAGAACTGTTACAGCCTGAGAAATTATGGCTGAGTGTTTTTAAATATTTCATTCACTTGATAATCTAGGAAGTTGTTTTTTATGTAAAATAACTGGATAAAGTTATTTTACTGTTAATATAGACTATAAAATATATTGAAATTAAACTGGACTAAATTACTTTGGCCACAAAAATAGGAAGCAGACTTTTATTTTCATGGGGAACTGTTACAGATCTCAGCCTGATCCTGTCAGTATACTGGTTTTGAACTTACAGGACCATATTGAACTCCCTATAAGGTGGGGCTACAGGTCATTTGACTAATTTTTTATTTTCATTTTCCAGGTGGATAAACCACAGTGCTTTTATGAGATAGAAAAATCTTGAACAGCTAATAAGACCAAGGCTTTCTAAAGCTAAGTAATTAGGGAAATATTTGCTCACCTAGGCTTCAAGCGCCAGAGGTTTTGAGTTTCCCTCTTGCAGGAGCCACCCTTGCAGATACATGTGAATACCATAAAACTGATACCAGCCTTTTTGGCTGTGCTTTTAAGTTTGTGTATATCTGTTACTGAGCAGATTGTAATACCCAGTTGATTCTGAGCTTTTTTCCCCAGCACTTATCCTGTGCGTTGGAACAATATGACTGGAGGATGGAAAGCTGAACAACTCTGTAATACAGACTCACGCTGGATGATTTATGAGCGATGTGTGGGGTACAATTTTTGAGAAATATAAATTAGGCCTGTTCATCATGTTAACTTCTTTTAATGTTTCCCACATGTTACTATGACAACATTCATGGGATATATATTTTAATTTCTGTTGCACAGAGGAAGTGTGTCAGGTCTGCACATTTCTCTTGATTTTATGGCTGAGTGCTGTGTCTAATGCAGGTTGTAAATCTTCTTGGAAAAATATATAAGAGGGTTTTCATCACAGAGACTATCCTGGCAATTCTGAAGCTTTTAATAAGTATAATTTAAATTTACAAAGAACATTTACACCCCCTGTGATATGGAGACTTTTAAAGTGGAGGTAGCAAATGCTGTGCAGAAAAGCAGGAGCTTCATGCTAACAATTGCTGAACGTGTTACATAGTTAAACACATTGTTAAAATTCTTACTTCAATAAAACTGTAAAAAATGTCTTGTGGCCAATATTTAATTTCCTGTTTTCCATATAGTGCACACAGGATACTTTTAATTTTTTTTTTATTTCTTGTGCAAAAAAAGAGTTTAAAAGCTCTTTATAGCTCTCTAAACACATTTTTCATAGGGTTTTCATGACAGTGAGATCTTTCTTGAAAAATTAAATATAAAAACTAGATGGAAATTTCTGAATTGGGTTAGACAGTCTCAGTTTCTGCACCACAATCTGTTTTTCTACATGGCAATTAGTTTGCACATGCATCTGAAACCAGTGCTGAGAAAAGTGACAGCAAATTGTGCTGATAAGTTGTTTAATGGAATTATTCATCAGGCCAAAACTCATTAATCACAGGGAACGGTCTCCCTGTGATACTTCAGTGTATAGTTAAACAAGACTCCACTTATTTATTTACTTTCTAATGTAATTTTTTTTAATCAGAGTGGGAACATTAACTGCAGAGATTCTAGCGAAAAGTAAAATCTACTCCAAATCACGAAGTTAGAACTAAAACATAATTGCCCATAAAGAATGAAAAGTTTTTGTAATTTCCTGTAATTTCCCTGCCAAATTAAATTTTTGCCTTGCAGTACTTCTATTAAAAAAACTCACTCCCATCTCACATATGCTAAGTGGAACTCCCTATATGAAGGTGCCATTCTCACTTTTCCTGTTCTAACACACCTGTGTTTATAAAAGAAAGGGTAAAATCCACATCCCAATAGTCTTCTTCTTCCAATCTATTTTTTAGTGTCACTCTCATCTTGTCCTTGTACCTGCTGTAGTTTTTTCACTTGCACAGCTAATAATAGAGTGGAATATCCATTTGTTTAGGACAAATGGCTGCAGATATTAACTTACATTCATTTATGCTATTGACTATACTGATGCCTTAGGTTTAATTTTCATATTTTTCAGATTCTGCACTTCCTAGGTGTGTAGTTTTGTGCTTCATATTGAGTCTTAGTGGGCTCTCTTCACAGAACAGGTAGACAAAACAACTCCTTTTCCAGCTTGATACCAAGGACAATATTACAAGCTTCAGGCCCAAAAGCACAAACAAATGGTGGACTGGAGGGAGGAAACAAGGATGAGATTTCATAACATGAAGCTGTCACTGGACAATAAACCCCAATATGCAAATGGAGCAAAACTCTTAAAAATGTGAGACCTCATGACCAGCTGTCCATTTTTGTGACCATTTTGGGTCCATCTTGGGTGTAACCCTGGCCAGGCTCTTGTACTGCCCCAGATGTATCTTTAAGGCCTTTCAATAAATACCTGCTTTATCCTTTAACTGTCTAGCCTCTGTTCTAGGTCAGCCTTCTCCAGGCCTCTGTTCTGCTATAACGGTACACAGCTCCAAGTATTTTGTTTGTGTTTGGTGCCTGCAGTCCATGCTGGGCTATATCTCTGGGCATATCATTGCATCTGGGTTCTGTTTGATGATAACTTTATAACTTCTTGTAAAGTTGCAGTATTTTTAAAAAGTGTGTCTTGGGGAGAAATTTACACCCCAGAAATTCCTGACAAGTGTAGTTAGCAAATGGCTTTCTGAATCCCCCAAAACAGTCCTTACCTGACCTTCCACCAGTGGGAAGTGCTAGAGCCCAAAGACTATCTGCTGCTTCTCCACTGCACCAGGAGCAGCTCAGAGGGGCCACCTGAGTGAACTCCCACATGCTACCCACTCCTGCTTGGAGAATGGCTGCTGTCGACAGCAATAACAAATTCTGAGTGCAGCTAACTCACTGCCAAGCTGGGCCAGAGCTTTTATAAAACACTGTGCTTTTATTGTGATTCCTGAAAGTGCAGGCATGCTGCTAAGCTTCCATTTCAGGTCTGTGACCTGCCTGGAATCTCCTGTTTGACATGGACTGTTAGGAAAGTCCCTTCCTGGAGTCCACCAGAGTACCAGCAGAAATCTGTGGCATCGTTTCTTTGCAACGCTAGCTGCTGGGACATGCTTTCTTTATCCTCTGCAACAACAATGTGACAGTATAAATGGTTCCATGGTCTTCCTTTCAGCTTATGCTTGGCCTGTTTGGATTGTTGCAGATGCAAATTCATCCTGGACTTTGAGATGTTTTTCCCCTCATTTGGAAAGTTATACAAGCTGCTTTATGCAGTTCTTCTTCATTTGGTTATACTAGATAAACTGGCAAGACAGGGTGGGAGAAAACTTTGCCCAGAATTTCACAATTTCTTCATAAGAACATAAACATTAATTTCTCATGTGATTTTCAGTCCAGGCATACCACACTCACATATGTACAACCCTTTTGTCTGACAAACCCAGACCAAAACTGGAAGAGTATGCCAAAGCACGAAGGGCAGATTTAAGTGGGAGAAGTCGAGTCAGTTCTGTTAATCCTGCCTGTAAAGAACTTTTATAGATATAGCTGGAAAAGGAACAAAAGTTTGTTAGGGCTGTTTCACCACTAGTGTTATAAGGAAACACTGGGGATAAGTTTGTGCATATATCCTAATGGAATTGCTGCAAAAAACAGTGGTGCTTTTACCTGTGTTAAATGGTGTAAGAATAAAAAAAGTCATATGAATCAACATAGTGATATGTATTTTCCCTGAAGAATATGCTGAAATTGTAAAGGACTACATTATAACATATATTTCTGGTTTTTCTAAGGGATCATGCAAACATATGCTATTACTGCTAAGCATTTCTCAGACGTGCTTAGTGCAGATCACACAGCTTACATTTGTCAGAGAAACAGGAACAGGGAGAAGTAAACTTCAGTCAGTTTGTCATATTGTCCCTGGTGGAAAGAGAATTTCTAAAGCATGTAAGAGATTTTGGTAAAACAATTAATTGGAAATCTTTTGTAATAATTTCCTGTCCCTCATTTACCATGGGGGTGCTTGGAACTTTCCTAGCTGGTATTTCAGAAGGTTCATGTTCTTTTACAGCATGGTGGTAGGGAAACAAAGGCACAGTTTTAGCAAAGATAATTGCCTTCGTGGGGTTCTGTGTGTTAGTGTCAAGTGTAGTGGCAGCTGTCTTAAACAGCTTGATTAACTCTCCCACTTAGCACTGTAGCCACACCAAGCTAAATGCATGTTGCTCTTTCCTGGTTCTGCAGCCCCAGCAGCCCCAGGTGCCACTGAAATTTGTAGAGGAAGCCAGATGTAAATACCAGGTACAAAACTTTCTAAGGCACAGTATGAGTATTTTAGTTCAGAACATGCTTAAATTCAAAGAAACAGAAAAAGCACTGTATGCATTTGTTTCTCACACTGAAACTTGGCTGGAGTGTATGAAAATGAGAAGGACCTAGTCTACAACCAAGAGCAAATTTAGGCAGTGAAGAAATACAAAGTAATAAAACAGCAAGAATGATCCCAAAGCAGAGAGTTCCTTGCTTTTGTAGACAGGGTATGGATTACAGTGGGAGATGATAGGTAAGTACCTCACAGAGACTGAAGGAAAAATGAAAATAATGAATTTACTGCAGTGACATTCTCTGCCACAGACCCACTGCTGGAGGACAGTGATCAGGTTGCAGTTGTGAACAAAAAATGGGACAAAAGTCTGAAGGCTGGGTTTGTGACAAATAATTAGCATCTTACTGAAGTGCCATGTAAGATGCAAAATGTACTTAAATTGTTTGAAATAATTTTGTGGTTAAGAACATTGTAAAAGTGCATAGGGAATTTACGTGCCTCTCTAGGATGTGTTTGACAGTAGTGGTTTTAGACTTGATGCTGTAATTTTTCAACTCCATGAGTGAAGCAAATTGATTTATAATGTGATAGCATCATCAGAACCATCAACACATTTACACCATACGACTTTTCCCCAGCTGATAGCACTGTAACTTATGGTGGATTTTGGCTGAACTCAATGAAGAAAAGAAGACAAAGTTTGGAAAGCAAATGGAAAGGAGTCCAATATAAGAAAACACATATGCATCCAAGTTTGGATGCTGAGCAGAAGTACAGGAAGAATAAAAAAAGCCCACATATATCTTGACAGCAAGTTTGAGAGACATGTTCCAGGGGCCTAAGTGTGACTTCTGGTTGAAGGAACCTTCGCATTAAGATCTGCATAGGAGAGCCAAACAGCTTTCTTTTATTTTTGTTGACTTAACTAAGATCTCCCTGAAGTTTATCTGTTCTGCTTTCACAGCAGAATTGTCCAGTGCCAAGCATCTATGTTGATGTCATAGCTGGGAAATTAATTGTCTAAAACAGTCTCAGTAGATTCATTTGGTGGACAGATATCTTAACTAACCAACAGACAGGAAAGAGGTTGTCCATCTGTCTCCTGGATTATGGATTAGGTCTCTCAATGAGACTGCCACTGGTAAATCCAATGATTTTCATGCACTTTGAGGTTTAAATCGGGGATTTGGATTTAGATGAATGACTCACTGTTTCTAAAATGCTGGGTCGTGCTTGACACTGATACACTGACCTAGTGGTACACATCCCAGAGGAGGAAGACTTGTCTTCTATTCTTTGTTCAACCTTTAGAAGTTACATATGCAGATATCATCTAAAATCAAATGAGCATCTCAGATATTCAGTCTTAAGTCATGTTGAAATGCTGCCAATGGTATCAAGTTAATGCCAAAGAGACCTTCATTCCAATCCTTTCTCCTCAGACTGCTTTGTTCACTTAGCATTAAAACCAAGATAGAAGCTACTAAATATCCAAGTAGAGATAGTGACAAGTGCTGCTCTCAGTAGCTGGCATTGGGATAACACTGTTCAACATCTTTGTGGGTGGCATGGACACTGGGATCCAGGGCACCCACAGCCATCAACACCAAGCCACCACCACCTGGGAGGTGAGCTTGTGCAAACTTCATGGACTTCAAAAAGGGCAAGTGCAAGGTCCTGCACCTGGGTTGGGGCAGCCCTAAGGATGAATGCAGGCAGGGTGGAGCATGGATTGAAAGCAACCCTGAGGAGAAGGACGTGGAGTGTTGACAGATTAGAAGTGCACCATGAGCTGGCAGTGTGCTCCTGAAGTCCAGGCAGCCAAACTTGTCCTGGGCTGCATCAAAAGCAGCATGAGCAGCAGGTCAAGGGAGGGATTCTGCCCCTCTACTCTGCCCTTGTGAGACTCCACCTGCAGTGCTGTGTCCAGCTGTGGGGTCCCCAGCACAGGAAGGACGTGTACCTGTTGGAGTGAATCCAGAAAAAGTCCTGAAGATGATCAGAGGGCTGGAGCACCTCTCTTACGAGGACAGGCTGAGAAACTTGGGGCTGTTCAGCCTGGAGAAGAAAAGGCTCCAGGGACACCTTTGAGCACCTTCCTGTCCCTAAAGAGATCTACAAGGAAGATGGAGAGGGACTTTCTTAAGGGACTTGTAGTATTAAGTAGTAAAGTCTTCGCAATGAAAGAAAGTAGGTTTATATTAGATATTTGTGGGAGTTCCCACTCTTCCCGGCAGCCTTGCCCTGGTCTTTCGGCTTCTCAGCGACTGAAAAGACAGCAGCTGCAATTCCTGCAGGGAACCTCCAGTGACGCTAAGCTGGGTCCACGTGTCACAGGGCAAGTCCGGGCATGGTTCGGTCGGGGCTGCAGTGAGTGAGAACTTCCCCTTGCAAGATTGTAAAGCCAGCTTTTTACCTCCTGAATGTTCCTCTTTGCAGAAACCAGACGAGGCGAAGGCAAGATGCAGAGTCAGTTCTGGGTTTCAGGTTTAGATTTTATTCTATTCCACGAGGCCCATGTGGACTTCGAGAAACCCAGAACTCACCTCTCCCGCTGCTCCGCCCACCGTCCCTTTTTATCCCTGGGCGTGGAGTAAAGGGGAAGGGGCCAGCCAGCCTACCAATCTAGGGAGAGGGGGTGTGGGAAAAGGCAGATTGATGCCCATGGAGCCCTATCACTTGCTGCTCCCATGGGAATTCTCCAGGGGCAGTTCAAGAACCCCCATGGAAACCATGCGAGGGCTTGGGGGAATCCAGGACACACGTGGAAATTGTGTAACACATTGCAACAGATATTAGGAAGAAATTCTTTACTTTGAGGGTGAGGAGTCACTGGAACAAATTACCCAGAGAAGTTGTGGATATCCCATCCCTGTCAGTGCTCAAGACCAGGTTGGATGGGGCTTTGAATAACCTGGTCTAGTGGAAGGTGTCTCTCTTATGGCAAGGAAGTTGGAGCTAGGTGCTCCTTAAGGCCCTTTTCAATCCAAACCATTCTATGATAAATAAAATTTCTAAACCAAGTGCTCTGAGGCATCTTGAGATCAATCTTAGCTGAGTATTCCTGAGATATAGATTTGTCCCACATTTGTGTTCACCTGAAAAAGAAATGAGAAATCTTTGCTATCTTCTTTATCATTTTGTAAATAGGGTTATTTAACAGGTTTCTGTAGTGGTCAGAGTTCCTAATATCTTATGGACATCATTCTTTCTATAAGGGATGGAGGGAGAAAGTCTTTCATGGTGTGGACATAAATTCCAGTACCTCCTTTAAAAAAAACTGTTAAAATACACCCAGATTTGACTCATAATGAGATGTAAATTCACCCTATTGAATTATTGCATGCTCAGGTCTTTTTTTTTTTACTTGAGAAATTCCAGATGGCAGGATGGAGGGTTTGCAATGTTTCTAGTAAACTTGGTCAAGACTGTTGTGGTGTCTGGTGTCATATTAAATGTCTGACATGTCTGATGGTATTAGTATTGCCAATGTGAAGGCATTAGTTGTCAGTTTGTGAGATTATTTTAGTTTAGTTCATTCCTATGTCATAATTCCTAAATTATACTGACACACCATGGTGAGAGATGCCTCAGAAACTCTCATGAAAGATTCATTTCAAGTAGTTCAAACTTTGAGAAAACAAAAAATTATATTTTTTGTCCTGTACACTACAGAATTTTTTTGACACTGTGTATTAAAATTGCCAAATAACTGCAAAGATGTATTACTACAAGTCATAATTTCTATTCAAAGGTATCCTGTTTCCTGTCCAAAGCAGTGAAGCAGAAACGTGACTATGAATGTCAACTAAATCAGATATGACATATATTATTGTCTAGGCAAGTGAGTCAGGCAGCTGTGATACTGTGAACTGATAGGGCCTGCCTCAGGCAGAGGGGAAATGTTGACACACCTGGATAGTCACATTTTATCAAGGACTCAAACCTGCAGTTTCATGCTCAGTTAGAAAATGGCATTTCTCATCTCAAAACTATTTGATTCTTTGGAAGATTAGGACCTGGGCTAGAGCTACATTACTTCTGAGATTTAGTATGTGCTTCTTTATATTCAGTACCCTTGAAAAAGACAGGCTACCATGAATTCAAGGTTATTTTTTGACTTTCAGGTCGACAGAGGCAAGCATGGGAAAGTAAACAATAAAATTGTTATTAGCAAATACCAACATTTTGAAACCTAAACCCTCCAAATAGCTCCATCTCTGCCTCTGGTTGCTATCAATAGAGAAGATGTAATTGCATGTTGTCATACAGTTCAGATACGATTACTAACAGACAGTTTAATCAGTCTACAGTTAGATTTTCTGCAGATGAGAAAACATGAATTGGCTTTCTGCAGGGTCAGGTGTGGTCTGCAGCAGGTATGTACTGAGGTGCCATGTCATGAAGTGCAGGTGATCTGCCCAGTAATCCTTTATATCCCGGCACACAGCCAGAGCAGAAAAGGACACACAAGGGAGCACCTTCAAGAGATTTCCAGATGGTTCTGTACAGGCAGCTTGGGCCCAGCTTGATTTATTTGCCTTGGCTGTGTATTGATGTAGCATTGAACTGAACTAGAACACAGTCAAAAGCCTGGAGCACTGGGGAGCACAGTATAGAAACAAATACAATTCTGCAATATGATTCTCCGTGTATGTTTTTGTAACTGCTGTATGCTTGGTTATTCCATGACTTGGACATCTTGAATCCTTTCATGTATAACATAAAGATAAATATATATGGAAACATGTCAAATATATAAAGAAATATCTTCCTATTTCCTGCTCCTGCTAATGTATTAAGTATTGTCTGGCACTTTTTTCTGTGTATCAAATTCAAGGTTGTAGTAACTTCTATTTTTCTTTCTATCGCATTTTTTCCTCTATATTTCATCACATGGTTTTATTTAGATTTTGTCAAGGGTATTCAGAAACTCCTGCTCCAAGGTGATGTTAAGTTACAAAAAAAAAAAAATAAGACTTTTCATCTCCAGAAGAAAGCTCTTGATACATTGTGCCTGAAATTCAAGATTGCCTTGGCACAGTGGCTGGGGAAATGTGAGCCCATATCTGGGCTGTTGCATGAGTGTGTTTCTACAGCTCTGAAATAGCCCATTGATTCTGATATTGGAGAGGCATTACAGAGAGCCACTGACTGACACACAGACGTGGACACTGTTTTACACTGTCCCCTGAGAGCATTTTAAAAGTAGAAGACTGCTATTTCAGTTTCTCTGAGTTTGCAATGAATAGGAGTCGTTAACATGTACCAGAAAACCTGTCAAATTCTCAGATCGTGCTTGGCCAGAACAGGATTTGGGCAGTATTCCTTCATGGTGTCTCTTGTTCTTTATCCTTTGTATCTAACACCAAGCAAAAAAGAACCATTAAAAATGAAGTGCTCCCTGGAAAGTAGATTTCACTCTAATGAGGCAGAATTAAAGAAGATGGTGCAGAGATCTACCCAGCAACAGGAATGTTTTAGTGATGGATCTGTAACTGCATGACTGAACATGCACTTTATCAATTCAGAGTGACATCAACTCTGATGGGATTTTGCTGGGCCTAGAGGGAAAGTGCTAGGTCTCAAGAAATACTTTCCCACAAAATATTTTCTTAGCTAAGCAATAGGTTCAAAATTAGATTTGAAAGTAATTTTCTCTTTTTACGATATGCGATATGCCATTTTTTCCATTAAATTAAATTAATGAGCCAAGCCTGGAGAACAACCTGTCCCCAAGAATCAGTTTGGTTAGAGCAAACACCATTTCAAAATTACTGGGTGGACCACTTCAAAAAAGTGCATTCAATGTGACTAGTAAAATATTTCAGGCTACTTCTCATGGCAACTCTATAGTTCTTAGAATGGTTTCAATTATACATAATGAGTCATGGCTTGCCTTTGGGGAGAATGGAGCTGGCTTCAGACTCCTAAGTTTAACAAGGATGAGGGTCTGGGGCCAGCCACTCCTGCCAGGGAGACAGGAGGGTCTAACAGCATTGCTGTTCCTGCTGCTGCTGGGTGGATGACAGAAATTACAGCATGCCTCTGAAGTGTCACCTGCCTGTATGTGCAAAAGCAGCCACCACCCTGTACAGCCCATGTCTTTTAGTGGGCCTGCTCTTGTCCTGAAACGAGTGACAGATGGTTCCAAGTGATGTACAATGAGTGTTTATGAGAAAGATAGTGGGAAATCAAAACTCTGGGTTTAAAGGTAGTTAGCAATCTACCTGCTCTCCAAGAGGATACTTGGACAAAGAAGCTGACATGGGAAATGGATTAAAATAAGAAAACATTGAGAATGCTTAACCCTGGCACTTGGTGCTGTACCCAGAGTTGTGCAGAGGAAACCAGTCAGTCCAGTGTACAGAACAGAGTGAAAGATGGGGGTCACAGCCACACAGCGAGATTAATGTGTTTCCTTGCGGAAAAATATTATAAGACCATGACTGTTCATAGGTGGTAAAGACTGTGGCTTTCATATAACTGAACTTCTGTCACATCTGGATGAGATCTGATAGCATTTTGAGGAAAGAGATCTACTTGCTTCTCTCTATTCTGTGTAATACCAAATATCCTTCTTGATCACCACAAGCAACAGTTCCTCTGCTATTGAGGACTAACTCTGAAATCTTCAAAACATGAATTTTTAATGTATGTTCCCAGAGAGAAGAAAAGGAATTGACCATTCAGAATCAGGATCATAGAATTATAGAATATGCTGGGTTGGAAGGGACCCTTCAGGAAAATGTTGTAGTCCAGCATAATGGCTTTATTAAAATCACATACATACTATCACATAGACTACAATGATGTTTAAAAATATCCTGTCTCTCATAAAGTCTTAAAACCCAAGATTGTTCCATTTACAGGCCTGTTAAGGATTACAAGCCAATATGGCCAATGCATTAATTCACTATGAGGCTTTGCTAAAATAATCCATCATTATCAGGCAGAGAAATGGAAAGCCAGCATGACGTTTAATGGCACATAGAGAATGAAATCTGGAAACTGCTGCAACGTTTTACAAGTCAAGTAGAATAAATCATTAATCAAAAAGATCATAAAATGCAAATGATAAATGGTTATGCAAGAAAGAAAACCACAGGCATCACTACAATATCCTTCACACTTCTGTTCTTCTAGCAAAAGAACCCCAAACTGACAATTATTGTAGTTAGCAAAACTGCTGTTAGGAGTGTTACTATTAAACAGATCTAAAATGACTGAATTCCTAGGGAGAGGGATAAGTAATGAGACCTTTATTTTTCTTCATTGACTGATAAATAACAGAAACAAGAAAGGTACAGGAAGATTTTTTCAACAAGTATTAGGGATGGAGACCTCTTAGCAGGAGGAAAAAGAGCACTGCAGAGCTATGAATCTTGGCTTAGTTGGAATGGGTCCACAAGGATCATCAGGTCCTACTCCAGATCTTGTACAGGATCATCCCCAAGAGACACACCATGTATGCAAGAATATTGTCCAAACACTTCTTGAACTTTCTCAGGCTTGGTGCTGTGACCACCTCCCTGGGGAACCTGTTCCAGTGCCCAGCCATACCGTGACTGATTCTTAAAAAGATTGTCTCGTTTGTGTTCTCCAGCATAGCCTGGTTTTGCATATGAGGCTGTAAGAAATGGGATTTTCATGAGTCTGGGTCACAACCAGGCAGCAGGATCTGGCCAAAGTCCCTTGCTTGGGTGTACCAACTTAGGTGTATCCAGGAGAGGAATTTTCATGGATGCCAAGACATGCAGGGTAGGAATTGCCCTGTCAGCACACAGATATAATTTTCAGAGGCTGCAGCACACCACCTTGAGATCAGTTCCTCAAATTGCTTTGATGCTGTCATGTCATTTTGTGGCAAGAGATACTAGAAAGGCATCTTCTGCAGCCAACACGTGTGACTTTTTGAATACTCTTTTGACAAGTGTCAGTGGGTGCCAAGATGAAAGCATAGGTGACTAAACTGGAGAGATTTGAGCCACAAGCAGAATACTGATATCCAATGCACTGAGCCCATCATCTATCTTGGAAACCAGTTGAAAAGCATTGTAACAAATCAAGACCATGAAGCCTGGTTGGAAGTTTGATCAGGGATGGAGAATTTCGAGGCAATCTTGAATGTGTGTATGATTTTGAAAGCCCTTGGAAAAATAAGCTGTTACTTAATAAACTTTTCTCACTCTAATATTCTGAACTCCCTGCAACAGTTTCATCAACACTACTCCAGATTCACTTGGGTCAGGTGAGTGAATACCACTGCATTAGTCCTTCTGTGTTTTAGTTTTGTTTGCTAGTTTTCGTTTGCTTTAGGAAATATAAATAAACATTATTATCAACCCAAACATCAAAGAAAATGCAATAACTTGCTGTCTACAGCTCTTTTGTGTGCTTTTGTTTCTGGACTGACAGCAAAAGCTGAGATTTTCCACATTATTATTTAGGTGCTTAACCAAATATCTTAGTGCAGAGGGAGGATTCCCAGGCTACAGCCTTGGTGAAGGTGAGGCAGTGTCATGAGGTGGAGGATGAGGCGAAGGAAGATTGAGCACACCACTGCACCTCAGGGAAGCAAGCTGGTACACAGGTGAGCTGATGTACCTCTCTGTCTCCCTGGATAGCTTGAATTTTGAGGGTCCTTAAAGTGCAGTAACTAAATTCTGTTAAAGCCTGATGGGAAAGCTCTGAGTGTAAGTCCTTGATATCCACAACAGATCAGCAATGACTCTGAACTCATTGCCCATGTCTCTTCACCTGTTAATTTCTTTTTCATTGTGAATCTCTGGAAATTCTGCAGGAATTGCCACATGCATCAGAAAAATGTCTCATGATTGCTCTTTAGTTGACTCTAGACCCAGTATTAATGTTTGCCTCATCTTCTGCAGTAATGCTGGCCATGAGACAAGGTACTTCAGACAGGGCATAGACCCAGTGTTTCTTTCCAAGGATTCATATGGGATTCTAAAACCCATTTACCTTTTCTTTGTGAACACACTGTTATTTTCCCCTTGATAACAAGTACCCAACACTTTGAAACCCATATGAAATCATAAAATATGGAACCAGGTGATGTCCTCTTATCTGGTTTATATTGCACGTAGTTGTAAATTTTTTCACGTGTTACTAGGGTGAAGAGTGAGGAGCAAATTCACAGCTCATCCAGGAGATGTCTCCCTCTTCCTAAAATAGGCGAAACGCATTTGTGTTTGCAGGGATCTATCTGGCATCACAGATGTTGGCTTCCCCAGCCTGCAGTTATGCAAAAGGCAGTGCGCAGTCCGACCGCTGTGTATGCTGTCCTCTGTTGTGGGCTTTGGCTGCTGTTTCCAGTGCAAACGCCTCGTTTTTAGGTCAATGTTTTTGAAAACCATGGGAGCTGAACAAACATTTGTGCTGCACTCTTGTTTTTTCTCAGGCGCTTCAAACTTACATGAAAGGCTAAGTTGCTTCATTTCTACAAGTGAGCAATTTATTGTATCATTCTGTCACCAAAGAACACACAGGAATGTCAGTGGAGTTTAGGGATGCATGTAGCTTATGGGAGCCTGAATGTGCATCATTATTCTGCCAACAACATAAAGAATATAGTACAAACAGTAAATGTTTCAATATTCTCATTAAAATACTTTAGAAGGAATATAATCCACACACATTTATTTTTAACTATTTTCCATTCTGCACAGAACATGCAGAATAGCAGATACTCCTATGACAGTCAATAAATATTAGTTTTGATAATGACACAATAAAATAATTGTCACTTTCAGAAATTCCTTTATTTTACGCAATACACAAGGCAGTCAAAATATTTGCAGTTTTAAGTTCTTTGAATATACTGGTTTTTATTCTTATCACTGTAGTAGCTTTACCTTGTGCTTTGTGATAGCAGATGAACCAAACTTCTTTTGTGAAAAGACAGACACAGAAATCTCTTTTTATCTAAGCAGCAAGAGCTGAAAACCTGGTCAGAAAAAATGATTTTACAAACAGATAATTTTTCATAAGTTTCACTGACTTACTGATAATCTTCACTGGGAATTAATGGAATTATGACAGCAATTTTTTTTTCTCATGGTATAAATAATGAAATATATATGAAATTTTAGTCTGATGAATAAGTCATGGGACTTTCAGATGCTTTAGAGGAAAAAAATAATTGGGTTTATATGAGTATTTACTGACTACTGTCACTGGAGAATGAAATCTTGGCGAGCACGGCGGTCCCAGGTGAATCCATGTACTTGGAGATTGGCTGTGTGGCCAGGTTTGTGATGGCCAAGAAGGAGGAAGGAAATGGGGATACCTTAAGGGAGTTACTCTGCTTCAGGAGAGAAACAGCTGAGCATACACATTTCCCCCAAAATTCCTCAAGAAAAGAAAAGGGGCAGCAAGATAACAATTTAAAAAATGAGGACAAAGAAGCAAGGTTGTCCTTTGTCAAAAAAGAATCAGTCTATTCACACTTCAGTATAGATTTAGTTTGGAGGAACTTCTAGGTGTCTTTTGATGTCTCTGGAGTCAGGAGCTGTCCTGTGGCAAGTCTGGAAGCAATACTTCTGGCTGGCAAGAGTGGCATGGCTCAAGGGGAAGAAAGAAGTTTTACACAGGCTTCCTAAACTCAAGGCATCAGGCCCAAATGCTGTTCTCTGGTCTTCGTTCTTCATTACATTATTCCCCTCGGCGACTGAGAAGTTCCTTAAAGACTTATCAAGGTATCTGAGTTAACTAGAAGGAGCTGCATGTAACTTTCAGAGGTTGGTTTGCAGCGTCTTAACATGCTAAAGAAAAAGATACCATTTTCCCCATGCTTCTAAGGAATCCTTTTTATTTCTAACAGCAGAAACTTTCTACTTTGTCTTTAAAATGGCATCAAGCAGCAAAAATACTACATGGTAATTACGGAGACCTGCTGAATATTGTGATTCTTGGACACCGTGAATAAGAGCAGAGTGTCCTGTGTGCTATGGAAATGTTCCTATTACTCAGCTGGCTGACATGGAAGCTCTCATTTGTTGGTGTTTTTGTTTTTGTGTTCTGCTTTGCAGCTGCATTCCCCCCAGGAAGACATGTGGGTGCTTCTGCTGACTCAGTCCTAGCTAGAATCCCCTGAATGCACTGGGGCCACCTGATTCTTGGTGAGACTGGAAGTAATTTTCAGCCTACTATGTTTCATTTTGGAGTGCAGACAAAAGGCACAGCCAGATGGAGAGGTCCGTTGTCCTGGAGAAAAGAAAATCTCAAAATGGAACTTTTCATTTTAAAGAAATAGAGAAAGAAAACTGGGAAAGGAGAAGGTTAGCTTTACAACATCCCTAGAAAAGCAAAAACTATATCTCAGTGCCAAATGTCAGAGTGATGTGAGCTGCTGGAAGGACTGGATTAAGGGCTTGAACTTTTGTGTGGAGTTTTAGGGGTCAAAAAAAATTTCTGTATGCCCCACCCCCTGTCAGCCTAACCCCACCTGCTTTTCTGCAGGGCAATGTTCTTTCCTAAACTGCTCTCCCTGTCCTCTAGCACCACACTTAAGCCACAGTCTGGAAGCTTCTGCCCATATGTAGTATGTTAATCGACATCTTGGATTTGATGACCAGGACACCCCATGAGGACCAGTAAGGACACAGGTACCAGTAAGGGTACATGGCTGTTCTGAATGAATCCTTCTTTGAATTCTTGTCTGCCTTCGCCAAAACCTAGATATAAAACCATTACACATGTGGTGTAATTACACATTACACCAGCAGCCTTGTTAAGTTTTTAGCAGGTGTTACTTCTCCTTGCTGTTAAAATATATCCATTCTATCTGAAAACTTGTCTGTATGTGGTTTCCAACCTGCCACAAGTAGATGTTTTCATCTTTTGTTCCAAGCTGAAGAGTAAACTGAAAAGGTAGCCACTTTTCCTACATCCATGTCAACTTCTCTGCTTGGAACAGTTTCATTTAGCCTTGTTCAGAAAAACAGCTCTTTAGAGATGGGGATGAACCTATACCCGAAGGCATGCTATGACCCCTGAGTGACATGGCCCAATGCAATGTCACACATAAATACCCCAGACAATTCTGAATTACCTACCAGCCTATTTACCAGAAGCAATATTATTCTACTAACACAGTGCTGCTTCACCTAAGCCTCCTGCCCATAGAGTTTCCTCTAGGTAAGCTGATCTTACTGTCCCCTGGCTGGGTCATCAGGGGGAGCTGGGCAGGAAGCTGTGTGAAGGGGTACCTGGGGTGCTGCACACAAGACAGAGAGCAGAGAGTGGGTGTTGCCTTGGCATTTGCCAGAAGGAGCAACTGGGGAAACATCGGGAAAGCAGGAGAACCTGAGGAGCTTACACTGCTAACACTGACAGCATTCAGTCTCCAGAATGGACATCTTTTCAGCACTGCAAAGACTGCCTAAATGAATAGTGCGGAAGGAGGCTTCATTTGTTTTTTTCTCTTGTGTAACTGAATTTTGAACTCATTGTAAATATATGTTTACTAAAGCTTGTCTTCTAAAAGAATAATTTATCGGTATTAAACTTCCTCCATTGCTTAGCCAATGGGTCTAATTTGGCTACATATATTTGCAGACACTCTTAATGTTTATCTTACAGAGCTATATGTTTGCAGATCTTATTTTACTGTCTAATAGCACTGGATCTTATCCATCTCTCTCGTCATCTCATTTTTACCCTGAAAAACTTACTATATGTATTCCAAATTCCCAGTTTCATCCTGATGTAGTCATTGCAGTGCTTCTGCTTGGAGAACAATGGGAGAGTGAGTAAAATTTCAGTATGACTCCTGAATGTTTGTATTAATGACTTCTGTAGTTTTTCCTCACATTTTTATCAGCATTAACAAGCCTCTGCATACTTCTTATGCTGTGTAGAAACTTAGATACATGATCAAGTTACCAGGTCTAAACAAGTTACTACAGGTCAGCTGAGAAGTCATAACTCTTGCACACATAGCACAAATTACTATGAAGTTATGAGATATAGAGAAAAGCTTTTATCAAATTATTTTGTATATGACAAGCCTGGACATGCACATCTAAGTGGTTTCCTTTGGTGTCATTTGCAATGACCTCTAAATCACTGCAAATGGGCAACATACCTGAGTTTCATCGTTGTGTAAAACGTGAGATTATCTCAGTTTCTGCACTGGACCCAGAAAAGTGGGTTCACTGAATATTTGGCTGTAGTCTTTAAATGACATGAAGGAGTATTAGACAGAAGCATTAGAAAGAGAGATTAGCTGCTCTATGTGTTGTTTTGCAGCCTGCTGTGCAGGTACCCTGTTCTGAATGCTCTAATAAAGGTGCATCAGTGGGGTTTTCTTTTACCTGCTTGCTTAGTCTGCCTAGACCAGTGGAAACCCTTCAGGACAAGGGCCCAGAACCTTCTGAGACAAATGGATTGTGCAGGGGAAATGTTCTTAGGGACACAGAGAGGATTCTGCCTCTCTTATCCAAGCTAAAATAACATCAAAAAATGATGAGGTGCAGAGCAAAGATGAGTAAAGGTTTTACCATGCAGGGACACAATGAGCAAGAAAGATTGTCTTTCATATTTTTATTTAACAAATTATCTAGAACTTCTAAGCTTTTCCAATTTAAATTTTCTTTGTGCTAGCAATACCTCATAGTGGAGACTGACAATGTTTGAATCATCAGTGAGTTAATCTAACACCCTTTCTTCAGCCAGATACATTCCTAGTGCAGATATCCCTCTGTGTTCCCCCTTACTTAAATGAGATTGCACTGCAAACGAAAGCGCCTTTTGGCACAGGACCTCGACCTGTATTGGAAAGAAGGTAAAAGTTTGTGGAGTGTCTGATGGCTCCTTAAAGTTTGCTGTTTGGCTCCTGAGAGCTGTTTGATTTGTACTTCCCATGCAGTGAAGGAATGTGATAGCTGAGAAATGGATACACACTCAGGCATGTCTGACTGAGCACTTCCCAAACTGACACTTCACACTGACACCTTTGCTTACAAAAAACAGTGGTGGAGCATGAAGGTGTGGAAAGCTTTTTAAGGAGGAGATGCATACCTCTGGCCCGGAGAAACTGGAAGTTGAGGACCATGCAGGGGCATCTGGCCACTAGGGCCTGAGTGATGCTTGGAATTGCACCAAAACAGGGTCACCAGTGCTTCAGGCTCGTTACTGTGCTCTCATCCTCTGTTACAATGGCCAGAATGACAACACCAACACTCCAGCCTGGAAGTGACCATCAGTGACAAGCACACGCTGTAGCCTGGTGCAAAAGTGAAAGAGGTCCTCATTTCCCTCCTTCTCCCTCTGTATCCATAATAAAATCTGACTGTAGTAAATAATCATGTGATTTCTGTCTGGAAACTAGTAACAGAGTGAAGGTAGAGTCCACATCAGCTCCCTTACCTACTGTATTGCCACTGTTTATCTTGCTAATTTATATTATCAGAAATATAATTTCTCCCATATTTAGTGTTGACCTTTCCATCAAGCCGCTCCTTGTTTGAGCACATCAGTTTTATACCACTGTCAGCTAGCTGACATAAACACTTAGGCCAATATGAAACTATTTTAAAGTCACAGAAGATCACACCATGTTTCTTACTTGAAGAAAAAACACATTTTCCTTGTTTCTCTAGTAATACAAAATTACTATTTCTTCAGAGTAATAGCTAGTTTCTATGACCAGCTGTAAACAATTACTAAACTGACTGCCTTGATGATTTATAGCTTAGTTATAAAAGGGTGTACTTCTGCCAGACTGCTTGCTAAGCCCAGAGGAAGACCCTGAGTTAATGAAGATGACGCTATTTTATCACCTGCTGTGAACTAATTCTAGGAACTAGTCAGATTTTTCTGAGGAAATTGCTTTGCCATGTGAAATCAATAAAGTCAATATGCTTTTCCTTTTTCCCCCTCTGTGTGTGGGAATGGACCAATATGTAGATGTGATTTTGGGAGAAAAGGTGCTTGTTTTCAGGATGAAATTTCTGGTCCAAACCAGAGATGATTGTAACATAAGGACAATAGGACAGAGCATGGTCCAGTGAAGATAGGACCCTTGGGGAAAATATAAGAAATTGAAGAAAGTTCATGTTTTGAATTTGTTGCTAATTTAAATCCAGTGTGAATTCCTTTGTAACCTGCTTTTTAAGCAGATATTTATTTTCTCATTAATCACTGTAGAAAATCCTGGTTTTATCACATTGCAGAATGCATACCTTTTTTATTAAATATTTCACTAGTTTTTCAAAGTGGTGAAATTACTTCCCGCAGAAATATAATAAGAAAAATCAGATGACTCCTAGATTTTATTTTGGCTTGGTATCTCTTAAGGGTTAAAAACTCAGTGGTAAACAAATTGTGACATGTTCGTAGTTATTCTAAAGCTTCTTTTTAAAACTACATGTATCAAGCACCCTGGAGTTTTTGTTTGTGATAGCTGTTTTGTGCTATCATCTGTTACTAATTACAGTATTGTTGGTCAACTGGCTGTTCCAGCGATTAGTGGTATTGTTACAAAAGTATGTACACTCCCTTAGTACGTGGGTGGTGGTGGCAGTTGTGCAGATATCAATCCTGTCTTTTTCACGGGACAGAGCTTAAGGTCTTGTTTGGTTCTTGCTTTTCTACCAAATCCCCATTCTTTTTACTTCTCTTTTGGAATAATTGCAACTTTACACTGACTTAGAAATGGATCTTCTGGAGGCATATGGATTTTCACCTCCTATAATAAATGCACAGTGCTCAGAATGATAAGATACATATAGACACATCAAGAAAAGATTATATTATGTCTTATTAATTGACAATTTTTTGTGTTAATACCCTCTAAAATGTAAAATAACGCAGTAGCAAATTAGATGGCTTCCAAAAGAAAAATTAAGCCTGCCATTTTTATATGAGATGGTAAATAAAGATTTTGTGAATCTCGTTTCAGAAGGAATTCGGCCATTGGCATGGAATTTCTGTGCTTCTTGTATCATGTTTGCATACTGTGCTTTCAAATACTTGTGCTGTGAGACTTACATTAGAGAAACCTCTGAGCTGGTTTTTTTGTTTGGTTTGGTTTTTAATGACACTGGCATTTAAAATCGGTGATTTCTCATGCTGGACAGTGTGACATGAAACCAGAACCACTTCTACTGATGTGAGCTGCCAGTACAATAGACATACAGCTATTAACTGTGAAACTGCTACTGTGGTGCTACTGCTATAATTAACAAGGGTGTCACAAGGGTGACAGCAAAAAGACATTTCTGGGAAAGCTTTATGTTCTTCTGACTCTGAGGGTTCGTAGGAGCTTTTCAGAGGGATAGATTTTTGTACAGGGAGTCTTTATTTTGTGGCAGAGATGAGCACAGTGAACATAATCTTCCCATACACAGACAACTTCACAAAATAATTCCTTTTACCCTATTGCTTTACAGCAAATTCCACAGGCAAACTGGCTCTTACTGCATCAGTTTAGCTAAAATACTGCTTTGGACAATCATATCCTACAAAACAGAGTCAGTGAATTAATCTGTATCTAACCTGAGTAACAATCCTTGTTTGTTGTAAACACTAGAATTACCAAGGATTGATTCTAGTGTTTACAGCAAACACCTTTGATATGTTCCGGCTAAAGCTGCCAAAGAAAGTTAGGATTACTCATTAATTTTTAAACTTGATCCATTATCCTTTGTGAATTATAATAATGCAGTGATGTAAACCAGCATAATGTTAATTAGACTTTGGCCAAGGAATTCTCTATTGGATTTTTCGTTGAATTTATGTGATGGAACTGGGTGAAACTTGATTAGTAGTCCTGTACCTTTTCATTCAGCATGACAACATAAACACCTTCAGCCAATATGAGTAAGAGCAATAATTATATTCGTCCAAAACACAAATCTAGAGCTAAAAGTTCAGTTGCAGGCTATGTATATCTTTCTGTGGTTATCAACGTGAATTTAGGGTGAGCAAGTTGATTGGGTAGCACATTTTGTGTACATACAAAAGAATTTAAAAATTCCTGAGGGTGTATTGAAAGAAAGATATCTGATATTTTTTGCCATGTTCCAGAGATGTCTTGTAGAACTTGTCAAGGTTAATCAGTCCTTCCTGCCAGGATGAGAGGGGCATCTCATCCTGGAGATGACTGTCACAGTGGGGTTCTGAGACCTCTTGTGTGTGTCAGCCAGGTTAAGAGTGACAAAATAAATTGGGACAGGTACGATGGAATGCCTAAAGATGGATTTTAATATTGACTGAGACTGCAGGGTCTGAGGGGCTGCTTCCAAAGACCCAGGGGCATGGTTAACTTCACAATGTATAGGGGTGTCTCAGGTATCTAATCACAGTCACAGGACAGGGTTTTGACCTTATAAAGTCTAAGGCAGGATGACTCCATCAGCATTCCCCCAGCACCCCACATCCCAAGGCCTCAGGTGTATTCCCTCCGTGCCAGGAACCTGGTCCAAGGCATTATCCATCCCAGCCAATTTGGTTTCCACAACTGAGTTGCTACACAGATACCCATGGACAAGGCATTTGTAAAACTATTTTTGTGGGATCTTTGTGCTGGGTAACATTCACTGAAAGAGTAAAATCAGTTGAACAGAAAGGCCAGTCCCTTCCTAGATGATGATGAAAGTCTCTGCTAGGAGGGTCCTTGCAATGGTATTTTCAGCTAGACAGAGCAAGATTCTCTGCCCTTCTTTTGCTCCACTTATATGACCATGCTGGGCTACAGAGAAATGTAGAATATCCTGAGCAGGAAGGACCAACAAGGATACTTGAAATCCAAATACCAGCCCTGCACAAGACAGCCCCAACACACAGGACACCACATGTCTGAGAGCACTGCCCAAACTTTTCTTGAACTCTGTCAGGCTTGGCGCTGTGACCGCTTCCTTGGGGAGCCTTTCTGAACCTACAGAGTATTCTATTGACTGTTTTTAAATATCTGTGTACACTTTTAATTCTACAGCAGGATTTGCCTGAAGGAGTCCCTCAGCCTGGCCAGATTCTCCATCCTGGATGCTAACACATTAGTAGTGCGAGTGCACCCACACGAGTAGTGCATATCAAATGGTCTAAACACAGCAGGGACTGTCTGATGAAATCTCTGACTGTCCAAAATTTCCAGCTGGATACTTCCTGCAGAAATCAGGCAAAGGCTTTGCTTTGAGACTGGCAGAGAAATCGATCATTGTGTCTCAGTTCAGTTCCTTATGTCACCTCTGCAGAAACTAGTTCTGGGACCATCCAGGGTGCCTATGTATGCATCCTGACACCAGCTGCAGAACAACTGTCACTACAGGAAAAATTTGAATTTCATCCTTAATTCATAAGTTCGTTCATAAATTCAATAGTTCTTGCCACAAAGTGCTAATCAAAAACCAAAACAATAAACCAAATTTGATAAAGTTGTTGGTATTCTTCTGCAAATGTAAAAGACCATATATATTGTCTGGATTCAAAATGGGAAATGATGTGACTTCCTTTGGCAACTATCTGGCCAGCTGAAAAATGTTTCCTATGCTGAATATGCATAGTATAATATGGTTTTTCATTGATGTGCACTGAAAATAAGGAATACTCTACCAAGTAAAGTGCTTTGCACTTACAGTCCTGATTCTTGTTTGTACTAAAGCTCTTGTTTGTGAGTCTCAAAGTGTACTGAGCACTTGAAGCAAGTGCTCATTTTGCTGAAGATCTCCTTAGCTGAATAGCTGTGAGTTTAAAGGAGGCTCAGAAGAACCCCAAGCTAGCTTAGTGTCTTCAGAGTTCTTGTTTTCCCTTGCTCATAGATCAGGATATGTTCCTGTTCTGGGCAGGAGAAGACAGCTCCCCAGTGTCCTCACTAATGTGTGCTGTGTTGAAAGCAGGAAAAGTAAGTGGAACAGCTGATACTTTAAATTCATGCCTTCTAAATCACTTCACTGTGGTGATAACAGCACTATCAATATCCTCTTTCACTTGTCTACTACATAGTCCTTTTTGTTTTAGTACTCACAGGTCCCTTTTTGTCACAAGATTTTTCCAGCTGAAAGCACCACTGTCCAAGTATTTCAAGTAAAAAGGGAAATGTCTGTTCTTATTTTAAGATTATGTTTCCGCTGTTGGCATGGAATATATGTGGTAATGGAAGTGTTAAAGGGGATGTTTCCATCTCTGAAGTGATTCTGGAGAGAAGAAAGAATTGTTATCACGTGCTGAAGGTTGGTGCCTTAGTTCAGGTCATGCAGAACTTGGATAGCATTTTGGATACAGTGCTGGGGGAT
Organism: Anthoscopus minutus; assembly: GCA_013399455.1. Taxonomy (NCBI): domain Eukaryota; kingdom Metazoa; phylum Chordata; class Aves; order Passeriformes; family Paridae; genus Anthoscopus; species Anthoscopus minutus. The sequence goes on from VWYI01027286.1 coordinate 97,123, forward strand.
TTTTTTAGCTCTGGACCATTTATATCCATGTGGAGTAGTGCTGTAAAATGCATTTTTCTAAAGTATAGCTTTGACCCCTCTTTCTGTCCTCTCTGCTGTAACTTCTGTGTCACATCAAATGCAATTTTTTCTTTATTCTCAGGGTTTTTCTTGGCCTAATCTCCATCACTTATCTGACTTTCAATGCTGACAAGGTGTCTTCTTTCTCTGATCAGCCCAGTTTGACTCATGTTCTTGCACTGTCACTTCACAGTCCCTGGTCTATCCATCTCCATCTAATCCCATGTCCTCTGTTTAGCTCGTTAGAAGCTCTCCAGGGAGAAGCTCTTGTTTCTCTGTTGGCAGTTAATGCAGTTATGCACTGCATTCCACTGGGGATCCCAGGCTCTTTGAAAATATAAATTAATAAAATATGAATTAATACATGCAGTCTGATGCAGAAGGATGGGGAAGTGAGAGGAATTAAAGCAATACCCTGGGGCTTTCCACATTAACTGCTAGTGATGCCTAGCAGGAGCTGATAAGCAGAGAATTGGTGCTGTGGATCTGGTACACAAGGGTGAAACACAAGTGGTATTGGGAGGCATTGTTAGGTTAACATCAGACTTGTCCCCCGAGCGAAACCAAAATGCTTGTGTAGGCACACCCTCATGGTCAGAGTATCTTTAGCTCAATTTTTTAATTATGACATCAAATTATCAAAGTGTATAAATATTACCCCAAGGTAACATTTTTTTTTTCTGATGGAGATGCAAATTATAAATTTACATTTATCAGTCTAGAGAGATGTCTCAGAAGAGGCAAATTATTTCCTTCTCTATACCCCACCAACAGGGAGTAGCTTTGTAGAGTCCAGTAAATGGAGCATTATGGAAAAACTGATGGAACAACACTGGAGTCAGAGGTTTAGTTTAAACCTACAGTGGAAGGCATTAAAGTGTGCCAACCAAGAACACCTGGAATGCAACAGATTTCAAAGATTTGCCTAGTGTTCTTCAATCATAGGGTACTTTGTACCAATCTGGAACTACAACATCTAATTCTCTAAATTTCACCACAGTTTTTACCTAGCTAAATTTTGACACTGATTTAGCCATTATCATTACCATGAATATTACATATATTGATGATATATGTATAATACAATGATATTACGTATCATTACCATGGATAATAATGAAACTAGGGACAACAGAAAGGGATAAAAAGAGGTATCTATATAGGTGGCAACAAGAACTGTTACATATTTCTTATTTTGTTATTTGTCTTGTGCTGACATATGGATTAATAGCAATTCACACTGCCTATGACGTGGTAATTGAAGGGAAATGATACATTTACCTTGGTACTACCAGACCAGTAAATTGATAGAACACAATGGAGTTATGAAATAAGACACAGAAACATTACTTTCCAATGCCTGTAATGCTGTAGTGAGCTGCAGATTTAGTTTGATAGCTATATAATCTTAAACTCGATTTAAAATGAAAACTTTTAAAATCCTCTACTTTTCAGTATATTGCTCTGATTCCTTCTGGGTGTTTTTTATTTTGTTGCTTTTTTTTTTCCCAAGCGACATGATTTCTTTGTTCTATTAAGTTTAATAAGATCTGCAAAGTAACTTAAGCTTTAAATATCTGTTTTGTATTTTTCTTATTCTAGTTAAAACATCAATTTCCACTTCTTACAAATACTAATTGCACAGAAGGTTGTGGGGCTACACATGTGCATGTGTGTGTGTATGTAATATCTTGCTTCCTCTTTTCAAAGCATTGTCCAAACACCAGCTAATTGATTTGACATGCTAAAAGAGAAACTCAGTGCAACCAAGACATTTTGGTATGAAAGACATTTCCAGTCATCTCCGTTCAATAATTGCAACCACAACTTCAAAGATGATACAGATGCAAATTGAAATGTGTGATCTTGTTCTATCTGGATTTGATTTCTTTCCCCTTTTGCTCTGAAATACTCATCCTCCCCTTCCTGCTGGGATCAGTGATGGCTGGGACTGCTATGTACAATGTCACTATACAAGCCCAGAGCGAGAGTGACTGAATTTTACTCCAGGGATATAACTCCAGTTCCCTCTGCCTCTCCTTCAGTGAGACTGGTCCTAATTTCACACATATTCTGTGAATCATGTACAAAATGTATGTCTGAATGAAATCTCTCAGGAGGACGACGGTAAATCATGATCCTTATCTCCTAATAAGCTCCATTCTGAGATCATCCTTCTCTTTTCTCTTTCCAAATTTTATTTTTCCATATGGGAATATAATAAATTGTTGTTGACTAGTGAATACCCCTACAACTTTTGCAAAGCATAAATCACACCTTGAAATTCCAAAGTGTATCCCACCAGTGAAAGATAGTGAGCATCAAGTTCATACAGATGGAAGTTTTTTACTACCTTTGATAATCCAAACGTTTTTCCAGCTGTGGGAAGTCCACTAGGAACTTTGAAATTACTGCCAATTTAATCCAAAAGAATGCCAGATGCCACAGAAAAGTCAGAAGACGCTTGTGACCTTGTCTCCTCATATATGTATAAACACGTATCATGCCAGAGAATTTCACCAATATTTTCTCCTGTGCTTGTGGAACACAATGTTATGGCAGTCAACCATCACCTGCACAGAGGTTTACCCTGGAGCAGCTGTGAGCATCGTTCTGTCTGCTTGCCTCATCCATTTTCTGTCCATGAGGCTGACTCAGGAGCAGGGTCTGGGGGTGACTGTGCATGGCAGTGAGCACACCACAGCTCTGCTCAGTGCATCACCCCAGGGCAGAAGGTGCTCGTCAGCATGGATGCTGCAGGAGGGGTAAGAGCACAGTGTAGGGAATGGACTGAGTCTAGTCTTTGCAAGCAGAGGTGAGATCTAACCAAATTATGCAAGAAAAGAACTCAAAAATGTGCTCACAATTTCTGGTATTCCGCCAGAACTCTCAGGATTAGAAAACATAAGCTTCCTCAGTGCAGACTTCCTGGTGGTTCTACCTGTTACATCAAATTTTTTTTAAATGCCCTTAAAATATAACTTTTTTCATTTTTTTTCTGGTACTCATAAGTCACAACATATCAAATTTTAGCATCTCATGTAGAAATTTGAAATCTGTTTGAACCTCTGTGAGCAAAGGTGCAAAGGCTCTATGGGTGGAAAGAGCACTGCTGTGCCTGAGGGGAACTGCCCAGCTCACTTGGCTGCCTCAGCTATTTTGAGAGGCTGGAATGTATCCAGAGAAGGGCAACAAGGCTGGGGAAGGGTCTGGAGCAAAAATCTGATGAGGAGTGCCTGAGGGATCTGGGTCTGTTTATCCTGGAGAAAAGGAGGCCTGGGGAGACCTTATCCCTCTCTAGAGCTCCCTGAAAGGAGGCTGTGGCTAGGTGGGTTGGTCTCTTCTCCCATGTAACAAGTGACAGGATCAGAGGAAATGTCCTCAGGTTGCACCAGGGAAGGTTTAGATTGGATATTAGGGAAAATTTCTTCACTGAAACCATTGTCAAGCTCGAGAACAGGCTGCTCAGGCAAGCAGTGGGGTCATGTCCCTAGAGGTGTTTAAAAAGCGTGCAGATGCTGCACTTGTGGACATGGTTTAGTGGTGGATTTGGCAGTGCTGGGTTAACAGTTATGCTTTATGAGATTCAGGGTCTTTTCCAACTTAAATGTTTCTATGTTCTGTAAGAACACTGATGTCATCATCATGTTTTTCCTGTCAGACATCTTTGTACCATTGCCTTTCAGCGGCCACAACGAGACAAGAACAGAAAAGTCACGAATTCCATGATTCTGTCACTTTCTCATAGATGCATGTGATTTTTTTATTGCTTCACTTTTTCAATCAGATTATGTTCTCAGTAGGAGACTTTCATTGAATAACCTCCCATAGTTTTCTAAATGCAAGGGGTTTTTTTCTGCAGAACCTAAATCCTAAAAAACTAAACACAAAACCCCCAAAACAATGAAAACTATAAATGTGCCTTTAATTCCAAGGCGTAGGTTAACTTTGTCGTGATCTTTGATGGTCAGAGTCACCTTGAGCTCTCCTGGAGCAGTTGGAGATGTCACAACCACACCTACCTCAAGCCTCACTGACCTCTGCTGATTTTTGGGTATGAGCATTTGGACTGGAAGAAATGAGTGTGGTTCTTTCTGTGGCCCAGGAATTATGAGGGGATGAAAGTGATCTGATTATTGTCATGCAACTTTTATTTTATTATTTTTTTTTATTTTATCAATTTTTTCATACTATTTTAAAAACAAAAATATACCTTTTGTTTTGGCCAGTATAATAGCACAAAAAGTCTAAAGGAAAGAGGACTTTACTTCTCTCTGCTCAGATAGGTATAAAGTTGCAAGAGGATGAAACTAATCCCCTTTATAAAACAAACTCCTGAATTGTATTAGAGGGTGGAAGGGCTGTGAGTTCATAACCACCACCTCACCTACTCACCCATTAGTTGCACTAATGATAGTTATTTAAAATTTTAGCAAACTGTGTCACATGCCTGTTTAAAAGCTCCACACTGCAAAGTTGCCTGTCAGGCAACTTGATGAAAATAGAGCAACAATAACTTCAACGAGGTTGCACAAAACAAAAGCTTTCAGGCATTGGTAGCAAATTCCTAATTTTCTTTCTTCCTTTTTCTGTTTTAAATTGAGTTAGTCTACATTTAATTTTGCTTAAATGTTTAAAGATGTTAAAGAGCTGCTTACTTAAGCCCTGTGGCTGACCAGTAAGTAGTGTGAGAAAAATTGTTTTATAAAAAGGAACTGAGTTAATGCATGAATATAGGCTGGAATAGTATCTAGCACTGCATATGGCAGGCTATTTCACATTAAGTTCATCACTTTTAACAGGTATATTGGGTACAATTAACAATGAAATCTATTTCTGACATTTCCATGTCTCCCAAAACTATTTTGAAATCAGAAGAGTTCGGAGAAGCTTTGTGAGAGGCAAAATGGAATTCCTTAAGCTGGCATTGCTGCTGAATCCATTTAGCAGTAAAACCTTATCAAAAAGTCTTCTTTTTTTAAATTATTCTGAGGATCCACTGAAAATGCTGTTAAGCTGTAAGTATCAGACATAAATCTTCAATTTGTTTTGAACATCACTGATGAGTGTCATCTTCTATTTCATTTGCATTCAGAATTTTGGGATAAATATTATGCATTCATTCTCACCAAGGTGGGGGAAATCTCCTAGTAATAAAAGCCCTGAAAGGTGAAAATTATAGCACAAAAATGCAGCAGAAGGGAGGCAGCAGACTTCTCTTTGCTTTTCTCTGCCTGTGGCAGAATAGTCTTTGCCACAGCTAAAAGTGCTATTCAATTGTAATAGGTCTACGGAAACAAACCCATTTTTTCTCCCTGGAGGTTTTTGGATTTTTCAAACCCAAAATATGGTATGTGAAGAGCTACATTTCCAAACCGAGGTTCCCCTAAGGGTCTGATTTCTGCCAGCTGCTTTTCTGGTCTCAGTGCCTGAATTTCTGGCCCTGTCTCCATCATCTGGGGCTTGGGGCTTTCAGGGATTCCTGAACCTCCTGCCAGGTTGCAGCAATGGGCCAGAGATGTGTCAGACCCTGAGCAATTACAGATTAAAGTTGGTGTTGCTCTGCTTGGTTTCACCACGGCCCTGTCTCTGGCCAGCTCTAAATGGCCTGTGTAGGATCCTGCAAAGACATTAATAGCTTTTCCCTGCTGAAAACAAAGAGAAATTAAGTACCTGAAAAGAAAAGGAAATAATATTTAACTAGAAGAAAATATTTTCCTTCCCCTTCGCATACAATCTTTTAAATGATTTTTTGTTTCAAAATCACACCTATCCATGTATCTCTGTTGTACAAAAGGAAGACCTAGTTATCTCCTAAAATTTTATTTCACAGTCCTTTCCTGTGTTAAAAAAATTTCTTTGCTCAGGAAAAGGAGAGCACCCTTAGGACATATAGGAAGAAAACAAAGCAGTGGAAGTAAAATATTGTAAAGGTAGGATTGAGGAAAGGCTTCCTTTTTTCAGTCTTTTCATTGATTTGCAACAGGTACACTTCCTAAATTTCTTGCAAATGCTTTCTCTGGAATTGAGAGTTTGTGTGCCATATTCCACAGCAGCAGTTGCTCAGTGTGTGTGTTCCAGTTTGGGTCAGGAGTGCAGGTTCCAGGGGTATCTCCAGCTTGCCCTAGCAAACCAAGCCCTGCTTCCCACCACAGAGTGGCCTCCAGCTGTGGGACTGTGCAGGGTACACCTGGTGAGCTTCAGCTATTGCAGGCAGCCTGGAGCTCAATGTAATGAAAATCCATTCAATATATTCAGCATTCATGTCCTCATTTTCAGCTACTCATCACTCTTATAAACATCCTCAGACCCTTCCAAAACCACCTATGCAGCATGATCCTTTTGCTCTCTGTAAGGAATTGCCCACTGTAGGTTATTTCTTAATGAAAAGGGCAATCACTCCTTTGAGAGAAAAGAGAAAAAATATGGAAAAGCATTTGTTTTCCATGTTTGTAGTCTTATAATATAGTATGTATTTAAATCTGAAACGTTGATAACCAATTTTACAGGGCTGTTCCCTGGCTAGCTGGCAAGTGCAATGCAGGGATACATCACATGGTTTGATGTTAGTTGTGTCTCTTTTTTTTTCACCCTTCCTGAGGTAAAGATTACATTGGAAGGGACTTGCTCTTGTTTCAACAAGTAGAGCCAGCTGGCAGCCAGGTGGATGTTTACATTGCAGCTGGTGGATGTTTACATTGCAGCTGTTTTTCTCCAGAGCATACATTTTAGCATTGTACAAAATGGTATTGTTGGTCCAGATCCTTCCCCTGCATCCTGGATATAAAAGTGGCAGCCTGTGGGACCAGAGATCTGTATCAGGTATGTGTTGCTGTAGGAAACACCTGGATGCTGTAGACATACTTTAACGTTGCTGATGGTTTAAATATGGGAAAAAATATGTAGAGAGCAGAGTAATTTTTCCGTGTGTGGCATATAAGCAGTATTTTTCAGCCTTGCCAATCGTGTTACAAAGGAAGTGGGCAGAATAAAAACTGAAAAAGAAAACCACAACTTCACAACTGAGCAACTTCATTGTCTCTTATAAAGCTGATCTGGGAGTCTTGTACCCAGTTTCAAGTTCTTTGCTCCATGAACAGCTCCATACACTAAGACTTTAGAATACCTGCAGCTTAATGCATGTCCCAAAACTTGTTCTGCAGCCTGGATTGGCTCCTGAGAAATGTCCATTCCTGGATGGACAACCTTACTGTATATCAAAAAATCTGGTGTGATGGTATTGGTCATGATCTAGAACATGGCCCTTCGAACTACACTATCAAAATTTCCAAAGTACTGAGGAAGAAATTTATGGGCAATATTTATGATAAGTTCTTTAGTCTGAGATAGTATTCCAAGGAAAGACAGCATAAACAGAATATATGTTAGAATTGTTTTGGTTGTCTGTGATGTTGATGTAGCAGTTTGAAATATTCTGGTTTAGTTATATTTTTGAGAGTCTTTAGCTTCAGTCCCAAGTGTTCACAGTAATTAGTACTTATAATAAGAAAATAATCAGAATTTAGCTGATTTGAACAATAGGAAAAAATTTTCCATCTTTGTGAACTTAGAGGGGCCAGAATGCATTGGCTGTGATCTGGCATGGGTCCATGCAGCCTCACCCAGGTTTCTTGTAGTGTTACAATGATCTGAATGATGCTTTTAGTTTGTTAACTGACTGGACTAGATCATGTATTCATCCAAGGAACATGATGTGCAGAAGTTGCAGCTTGGCTCTGGATGAATATCAGTGCTCTGAATCATTGCTGAATCCCATGTACTTGTAAGCCAAGTGAGCCTGGGAAAAGCCAGGTCAGTTTTACTTAGTCCAGGTTTCTAAGGTGTTTTTGGAATGTGACTCTAAAACCCTAAGGCTAAAGATTTGTTTGTTATCTCCTGATTCTTGATCAGCAGTGGTTGTGTGCCAGATATATGAAGGAGACAATACAACCAGAATAGTGAAACGCATTCACTTTCACTCATAATTTTTTTTTCAAGTGCTAGAAAAGTTGCAGACCCCTTGCCTAGACTCTGCACACCCTGCTCCAATTCTGACCTCATTCTTCCTGTGAGTCTTTCCTTGGAGAGTGTCCTGGGCTTGGCAGGTTTGCTTCTCTTTTTTCTTCCTCCAGATTGGTCCTCTGGCACGTGGCCTGGTTGCTCTCTTTTATCAGGTAGATTCCTCTACTGAATTTATCTCTCTTTTGCTGATCTTCCCCCACAATTCTCAAACAGCTGAATTTCAGCCACCAGATTGACCCATCTCAACAAATCACTGTCCTCGGAACTGGCCTGGTTGCAAGGTGGCCCTGAGAGGAATCATGTTGTGAATCCACTATCAAGTGTGTCCCTCTCTTTTCCCCTGTGGGGGAGCAGGAAAAATTGTTGTTACCGAGATCAAGCAATTGCCACAGAAAATGAGGTTCACAATGCAAAGTGTGCAAGTACAATTTTGTGCTGAGTTGCTGCACTAGGCTCATAATCTGTTTAATGGCAAATGAGTAACAGGAAAATATTTATTTCATGTATAGAATAGCAGAGTCCTGTTCTTTTAAACTTAAACATCTTGTCTAAGCATATGAGCTTAAGTGTAGAGAATATTGAAGTGGAACAACTAACATATAGTCCCTAGCATAGCACAGAGCTGTCCCTACTGCATGAAGCTTTTCACAACACAAAAATTTTCATTTCAGGAAAAGGTAAAGGAATGTCTAAATGATGTCCTCATAGCAAAATTGTATCACTTCAAGCAAAAGATACTAGTTTAGATTTATCTATACATATGAAGAATCAAAATGAACTTGTTAAAAAATAAAGTAGGATGGTTTAGAATATTATGCATTAACTGTTGCTTTATTAATTTATGATGTGATCTTGCTCTCTCTTTTAACTGAGTAGAACAAACTTTTAAAGATGTTGGTGATTGTAACTTCATCTGGTAATGAACAAAATGTAATCTTTCAGTGTTCCACACTTCAGACAGGAATAACAAAGTTCTAGTGTAATATTCGTTCTATCACCTTCCATAATAGTTGGAGATGTGTTTTGGCACAAGGTGCCTCTAGTCACTAAATACCTGGCCCTTAGCCCTGAGAAGTAAAATTTCTGGCCCGACATGTTATACACTTTTGTCTGTGGCTCAATCATGAGAATAATTGCTTGAAACTGCTTCTGCCTGTGCTCAGGAAGCTTGGAACTATAAGACAAGGCTTAATTATATCTGGGGATCCCAAATGCTGAAAAATTGGCAGAACCATTGAAAATATTCCCTCTTGCTTCACTAGGCTTTGGATTTTTCATTGGGTTACCATGGTGAAGTCTCACAGCATATCTTGCTATGTCATAAAGGGGAGAGCCTGCCAGGGCTGCTACTGAGGCACGTGGCTGTTGAGTGTCCCCAGCAGCCTGGGCACCAAACCTGCTCTGGCACTCGGCTGATGGACACGGCCCTCGGCCCAGGCACCTCAGTGAAGCTGGCTGGGCTGCACCAGCAAAGCCCCTGTGAGGCTCAGCACAGAGGAATAACCCTTGCTCAGCTGTAGTTCCGGCTGTGACAGATTGAGGATTCCAGGCTGAACATGAGCCATGGCTGCACGGTCACTGCAAATGGAGCAAACATCGTATTGAGAATCATGACCAGGGTCTTGGTCAAGGGGAGCTGCTGTCCTCTGCTGCTGTGTGGGTAGAACACAGGTGGAACAGGCTACACAGGGAGGTTGTGAAATCTCTGCTAGGAGGGCTTCAGTGCTGTGTTAGGCAAAGCTACAGCTGACCTCACCAGATTGGTGATAGTCCTGCTGCAAGTGGAAAGTCTGACCATGAACTTCAGACGTTTCTTCCAAACAACACATGATTATGTGATGACTACAGATATCGATCATAGCACTGGATAATAAAGCACTGGATAATTAGTCCAAACTAAAAACACATTAAAACCCAGAAACAATCAGACCAAATACTCAGCAGCACATAGACAGATAAATCTAATGCTAGAATTTCACTCATACTGCAAATGAGCCAGCCCTCTGGCTGCCGCTGAGAAATCTTGAGAAACCCAGATAAAAGAAGATAAAACTCTAGGCAGAGGAAGAATTTACATGAAACAGGGGAAAGGATTCCAATAAATCAGTAAATTAAGAACATCAGTATCATTGCAGGAAACATTTCTCTCATGAAAGTCCACATGTTAGCTTGCACAGCAGCCCCGGAAGTGAAAGTTGAACACCTCCACTCATTTTCATGCCTTTGTGTATAAAATTCATTATGTTAATTTGGTATTTTATGCATTTGTCTTCACATAAATCTGCAAAACAGAGTGGAAGACTTAATGCTTAGTGTTTCAGCCTCATATCTGTCTGAAATTGGCAGGAAACTGCACTAATGGCAAAGATGTTTGTGAGGAATCTTTCTTGGTAAGATAATGGTGTCAGAAAGCAGAGGTTTCTTGCTGAAGCCAACCAGGTATGGCAATCTTTATGCACTCTAAGTCACTTTGCTAGATAAAAGCTCTTTTTACAGGCACACCATGTTTGGGAATTTGTCTACAGGTGAAAAGTTGCATGGATAAAATGTTTAAAAATGCCCCTTAGTCAGATCCTGAAAGAATCTGAGTGAAAATGCAAAGCAAGAAGTCCAATTGACTGCCTAGTCAGATTTCCAAAAACAGCTAAGGAGATTAAGCCACATTTTTTAATTCTAAACTGCAGCTGTGAAGACAGACACATTCTTTCTTTTCAAGATTCACTAACGCACTGGAATGGAGGCCTAGACTGATGAAAGGGGACAGATTTCAGAGAACCTAGCTCCCAGGCACTTCTTGCCCTGCTAAAGTCAGAGTACTGTCTTATAACTGCACAATTTTAATTTTAGTGAGAACCATGAAATATGTATTGGGCAGAAGAAGAGCACAAGTGTGACAAGTGGTCCAGAACCTTGTGGCTGTCAGGCATAAGGGAAGGGAGCTGTGTTGTATCTCAGCAAGAAGGGCTGAGGCCAAGCAGTGGGAGAATTTCCCAGGTAGTTACTTGGGAAGCTTGTGACTTGTCTGGGGTTAAGGATTCACATTGCAGCGCTGAGTCAGGCGCAGCCTGCGTGGCTGCTCAGCCCTGACAGCGTCACGTATTACAGAAGCTGTTCTGCTGTGCTGGGTGGTGCTGCAACACTGGGGATTTCTGCACAGAGTAGGAGAAGCTACAGCTCCTTTAGTTTGCTGAGAAATCTTCTCATGTCTTAGCTGAGTGACCTGACTGCTGGGGTCAGGCAGGAGAAGGGATGCAGAACCTGCCTACCTCATTCTGTTAGGCCCTGTCTGGCAATGTGCACCCAGAAAATGCAGTGCTGTGCTGATAGACTCGGGGGATAAGCTTAGACTATAAATTTTGACAAATTTCAGGCATGAATGCAGTGTCTGGCTTCTCAGCACTGTCAAGAATTAGGCAATTCTGGGTGTGACTGGCAAGTGAGAGTTTAGTATCCAGGGAAATTTACTGGGAGAATCATCTGAAATTTTAGGCAATTCCAGAATTGAGGAGCTGTTGAGGAAGGAAAGTGGGAGGCTGAAGATCTAAACATTTCACAACTATGTCTTAAATAATAGAATACAGAGGTGCTTTTGTGAATACATCTCTTCAGAGACTTGAAAATTCGTGAGGAGGTCGTTAAGTGCTTCAGTTAGAAAATGTTCCTCTTCTGTGGTTGGACGTGTCCTGCCAAAAGACCAAGAAGCTTTCCCAAGGAGGGGCCAGGAGTGGAAGGTGGCTAGGGACAGTGTGGGGACAAGGCAGTGCTGGAGTTCCACAATGACCTGACCCCAGGCAAACAAGGAGAGCAAGGGCCAGCAGAGAGCAAGACAGAGGCAGGTGAGGAAGTGTGCAAGGAGCTTTCCTTTGAGCTGAAGTCAGCAGTGCAGCTCCTTGGAGAGAGAGAGAGCTCCAAACCACCACTCTGATTTTCAACAACTGGTTCAGCAATAGGGTTGACTTCAGCAGCTAGTTTTTCATAAGCTTTTTTCCCTCACAGTCGACCAAAATATGCATATGGCACAGCTGAGGCTCTGAGTCCACCAACTGGTGTTCCTTGTGGGTTCTGAACTTTAAAAAAAAAAATCAGCTATATGTTGCAAATACTGAATGACTTGAATACATATATCTCTTTTTTCCCCAAAATGATTGTTTTCAAATGTGCTTTTTCTGGCAGGTTTTCTATATGCTGAACAATTGTGCACAAATTATAGTCTTTGCTTAGAAGTGAATTAGTGTTCTAGCCAACATTATACACAGAGAATTAAACTTATATATTTTCCCTGTCAACTTGCTGTACCTGACTCTGTTATTTTTTAAAAAGAAAGTTTGATTAAAGCCCATTTGTTCACCACAAATCATCTAAAACTGCCAGCCTTAAATAGGTGGTAACTGAGAGATATCACCAAAACAAATTACATCACCTCCTCTGAGTTGTTAACTGAGCTTTGAAATTCTTCCTTTCTCCAAGTGGGGTTCAAGGAAAGTGCATGCCAGTCCATGTTCATTGTGAAGCAAAGTTTGTGTGCTGGATATTCCCTGCCCCTCTCCTGTAAGGATACAATTTCTGTGCAGATTTACACAGAAAAAAAAATCAGCTTATTCTGGATCCTTCATCACTAAAGGGAGTAATTGCTCGGTGAACAAGTATGGGTTGGTAGTCAGTCTGGGAAATGTCTTCAACCTTGCAGAAATTAAGCACAACAGATTATACCAGCTTCTGCAATTGACTCTGAGCTTGCAGTTCCCTGCAGAAATTCCTTATCACTGGACTAAATTGAAGTTGCAATGCCAAGAAGACAAAGATCACCTTCATCAGTCATGGATATCAGATGCCTATAATTTGCTTGTTACATCTGTTTCTTAGAATGAGAAAAATGTGCAAATAGACAAATTTCAAGAGAATTTCTGATGTTTTATGGCAAACAGTGATGGTTTGTACTGTTACAGCAATTGCTTTTCTGAGCTTGTCAGTAGGAGAAATTCTGAGTTTATCTGATCACCAAATTATGGTGACAATATTTTACATACTTATCTGTACTGATCTGTAATTTGGCAGTGGATATCCATTGAACTGTGTTTATATGAAAATACTCTCAGGATAACATAATGCTCCATGTGCATAAACATCATCTGACTGTAACATTTTGGGTACAGTTATGATCTGCTACATAGGAGGAGAATATAACACTTTCATTTTGTTTTCTTAAATGTAAACTTCCTTACCATTGTTTGTATACACTATTACTCCTGAAGAACAGTTACAATTGAATCTTTGATAGAAAATTACATTCATAATAACGTAACACCTGTTAAGCATTTCATATAACAAAATGCAGTCAAAAGCAGTGAAAGAGAAAGGAAGACAACTATATAAAATAAACAAATTAAGAAACACCAGGTATAGCAAAATAGATTTAAATAATAATTATTGTGTAGCAATTTAAGCTGCCGGTTTGGCTTTCAGGTGACTTCTGTGCCTCAGCTGTGCTCATTTTCTCTGAATTCTGAGACATTCTTATCTCAAGCAGTCTGGCAGGTCTTTCTACTAATTTTCAGTTTTATGATTCACAAACACTTCAGGAAGTGGGATTGGATAGTCAAACCAAAAGCAAGGTGTCAAAAGATGCAGAATAATCTTACAATTATAAGTGTCTGCAAGCAGAGGAAATGTCAAAATAGAGTAAGCCGCACTTAGAAAAATACCACTGACATTCAAACATGAGGTCATCAAATATTGCTTGGCAAAGAAGTTGAAAAGGGATTGTTGATCATTTTCTGAAAGCATAAGCAATTATAAAGACAAATAAACTTCAAAAGCATTTAAGACTGGATGGCCAAAAAAACCTGAAATTGTTTGCAAGTCTAAAATAGATGAAAATTTTTGATTCAGAGAATGGTTGTAGTTATTCTGTCCCTCGGAAAGACATAGATGTTGAGGGATACTAAGAAAAGCAGCAACAGGCTTCAGATGCAGAGACTGTTTTCCACATTTAAATAGGAAGCAGCTGAAATCTTTAGCTTACAAGAGTTATAATGGCTGTGGTTTTCATAAAAGTCTTTAAAAATTCTGAATTTCAGTGAGAAATTGAATAAGGCAAAATATTTGCTGCCTTTGTGTTATCATGACTTATTCACTGACTTGGTGGTGATCACTTAAATGGTTTCTCATTGAAACCATCACAGTATTTATTACATGAGAAAAAAGGGAAAAACCTATACAATTAGTTAAAATGGTTTAGAGTTGCATCTCTCTTCAGTATCTGAGAAAAACTATTCCCGTAAATAAAAGGAAGATGACACTAAAGTTATATATAAAGCACATTAAACAAAACCCCCAAACTCAGAAAGCTTAGGTTTGAAAAAGGTGTAGGAGAACTAAGACTTTCTGGTAACTTGGAGGATTCACTCAATAATCAGGGGTGGGACAGCTAGAGAAGATCAAGTGAGTCTTGAAATTGATCTCCCAAAATGCAAACACACCGTGAAAAACAATAGTTTCCAGGAGACTCCCTCTCTCTGGCTGCTGAAAAGTGGAAAGTCTGTACCAGAGGAAGTGCTGAAGATTCAATTTATGTACCTGAAAAATCTCTGAACCGATGAAACTGGTCAATGTAAAAAATCCCAGAGTGTGGTGGGGAAAAATGCCTGAAAATTTTAGGTCAACACTGTAATTTTACCAGGTAAAATAATAATACAATTATAAGTAAAATCATCATTGTTATCTTCCTTCAGAGATCTAAAAGACAGATTATGTTTCTATTTGTAGAGCAAGCTGATCCGTGGAAAGACACTCTGCAGCTGTAACCAAGTCTCAGAAGTTGAGAAAAACTTTTACACTTTGTTGTCAGCTTCTGAGAGGGATTAATTTCCTACTGAAAACATTTGATGTTTTAATGTAGAAAGCTGAAACCCCCATGCAAATATTTTAAATATAAATTTATTTTTACTGGTAACATTTGTTGTCTCTGGTTGTTTGATATCAGCAGGAATTTCCTTATTAAGGCAAGCATTGAAAGAGAACTGTACGTATCTAAATATCCATATCTACTTTCTTGGAGTGCACTTTTCACTTTTTTTGAGTACTCTGAAGTCCCTTATCTCCTGAGTGCTTGAGAGTTCATTTCCTTCTCTGGAGCTGACCCTGCAAGTCCTCCTTCAAGATCAAGATCTCTGCCAGTGTTTGCAACCCACTGTTGTCTAATCGGTCAAGTAGGATGTCCTTCACTGAAGTGCTCCCAGGAAGGATGCCTCTCCCAGACACATTCCTTGTGCTCCCAGCAAACAGGAAAGTTCTTATGCATACATGGAAACACCCACAGGACACTGAGTTAGAAGGGGAGATATGGATTCCACTGATGTCCCTTTTTGGTTTGGAGCCCTCACTGACGCATATGAATGGCAAAAGGATTCGCTGTACTGAGGTGTTCAGCCTTGCCTGGGTGGACTCAGGTTCACCCTGTCTGGCTGCCTGTCCCCTTGTTCTTGCAAGGCTGTCCTGTGTTAGGGGACAAAACCTACAGAGCTGAGACAAAATGCAGTCCCACCAGCAGCACAATTAAGTTCCTATGCCAGGCCATGCTGTGGCAGCTTTACCAACAGCAGCAGAGCAGGGATGATCCCCAGCTCATGTGAGGGTAGGGCTGACTGACCTGGCTCACTGCTGTGCCCCATGGCTGCCATGTCAGAGCTCACACTCACCTACAGGGCAAATTGCCATTGGATAGATCCTAAACCTGCCCATAGAAGCATCACTCTGCCTTCCACAAGTCAAATAACAGAATGAAAACCAGCATGATGTCTGCTTTCCTGCAGTTATTGCCCTCTGGCAGAGCACACCTTGGTGGGAACTTCTGCATCTCCACTGTGTAGCTGTGAAGCTGAAAGTGCAGACCCTGCCCACAGGCAGGTACCTGTTTGGCTGCTCAGGATCCCTTCTGCAGAGTGTTGCTGGCTGGCATAGTCTGGGTGCATGGGGAGGGCAGGTGGGAATGTCCCACATCTCTGCAGAGGTGCCAGAGCTGGTTTGGCCCATGACTTGTGGCTTTCCTAGTGCTGCACTTTCAAAGGTAACTAGCATGCCTTTGTTCCTGCTCTGTTCACAGCAGGAGGTGTAGCTAGGTATTTGTAACTATCTATAGCACTTTCATTTGCACTTAATTGCCTGATGGCAGATTTTTTTCCATTTGGCATCTATCCTGCTGTACCACTTTGGGATGAACAACGTATGTTTATTACAGTTGGGAAACTGGGCAAGGGGGCACTGGGCAATGGCATTAAAGACAGTTGGCCTAATTCCATTAACTTTGATGAGGAAGGACTTTTTATTCCAATTGACTTATTTTTCCTAAAATAATTTAATATAATTTGAGGGTACAGACCTTATAGTCCTATTCTAAACAAAGAAATCTCCATTCAAGACAATCCCAGCTTGTGCTGTATCTCAATGAGGTCTTCTGCCTGGAATTCAGGACAAAGGTTGTTTGCCTGAACACGTGAATGTTGTATTACTTATCCAAAAAGATTTTGTTTAAATAAATAAGATTTGAATTTAGAACGGACCACTCCTATGCTTACTGACACATGTCAGAGTTAAAATATTATTTCCTTTCAAGCTCCAAACTCTTCTTGTTTGTTTCTGGTCACATGTGGTTTATTTTTTTAAATCAAAGAACAATTACATAGTATTCTTTTCTGATTTAGGATATTATCAAGTCAAATCTTAATTTCAATCTGGTTACTTTAGTGTTTCTATCAGGAAAAATAATCAAAAATACTGTCTTAATCACCTTCTATTTGAATTTTAAAAAAATGTTCTCTTTTATCTATTTAACTGATATTTTTGACTAATAGCAATTCTTGTTTGGCAAGCATGACTTATCATCTCTTTCAAAGTTGCTTTGGAGGAGAGACTGTTCTGAACTTAAAGATGTTCCCAAAAGGAACATTAGACTGGCATATGATGCTGAATGTTGTTTCTTCTCTTTACTTTTATCAATAATTCTGGTAACAAGCATGGAAACCTGGAGCTGGAGTGGACCTTTGGGCTGTCACATCCCATCCACTGTGTTCCATACAAACACTGTGAGAGAAACATATTGTGTATCACAGATGAGGGATGAAATCTGAAACAACACTTTTTACTGGTAACTGGCCTGGTTCTGGCTTGTCCTGGTACAATCAGTAGTAATTTCACGGAGTCAGGTGGCATTACTCCAGTATGACACTGGTCAAAGTGAGAAAAGCAAATTCTGAAGGGGGCATCTATTTCCCTCTTGCTCCACAGATTTGCATGTTTTAACCATCAGTGTTGATGGCAAAAGAGAGAAAAGTCCCTCTCTTACAATCAGTGAGCACTCCAAATTGAAACAAACCTCTCAGAGCCAGATACCATAAAACAGGACAGCCAGGAGTCCAGCAGGACACTTCCCTATTGCCCCCACAGGCCACCTCCATCTGAGCTGCTCCCTACGCTCAGTGGCGTTCGGTGGCTTTTGTGTTTATTTGAGTCAGTTGGTTTTTTATTTTTTCACAAACTCCCTAAAAAAGGGCTCTGTAGGGAGTCTGGTGAGCAGGAGGGGAGCTCTCCTGCTGCTCTAAGTGCCCACAGGAGAATACTCAAAGGTGATGTATAGGGTATCTACTGAGCACTTTCCATGTACCTTCTCATCTTTGCTGATTTCTGTAATGCCTGTATATAAATAGTAGCTCTCCCTTTTTATATCCTTCTCTTGCCTGATTCACTCCATGATGCAGTGTCAGTGACGTTTGACTCACTACCATGGCGATGTTTCATAAACACTGGGTTGTGACATCTGAATGAATCAGGCTGGAGGAGGAGGAAGGGCAAGCCCTGTGAGAGAGCTGCACCTGAGCTAGCCTTGGCCCCAGTCCACACATGAAAGAAATGAGCACAGGGGTGTTGTGACATTCATAAGGAGCAAGAAGAGAGCAAACCCATCAGGAATAATAAAATAGCACTATGTGTGCAGGGCAAAGCTGCTAGGAAAAGCTTTTCTATCAGGGATGTGAGTCAAAGACAGCACTGGGAGGTCTGCTAATAAACACTGAGAAAACACTGAACATGACTTTACTTTCTGTTACAGAGGAAAAAATGAGATGAATGCTGCAGCAGAGCTTAGAGCCAGGTTAACCATAAGTAAAAGCTTTTTTCAAGACAGAAACAGAGGGAACCAGGGAAGTCAAAATGAAAAGGAAATGTAAAAGGCTGACCTCCAGGCTGAAAGCAATTTTTTGGTGTTGCGTTGTGAACATGCTTCTGCTCTGAGTCTGATTACACCAATTTTTAACCATCTAGTTGTAATGGGAACATCTGGAACTATGTCTGGACACAGTGCATGTGTGGGGCCTCTGAGTGTGACCCACAAAACATGGTGCAGCCCATACAAAAAGCTGCTGGTTACAGGAAGACAAAGAGTAGGGGCAAGGATCCAATTACTCCTTCTTGCTGTATTTGGAGCCCCCTGAATAGTTCATGCTTCTCCCTAGCTGTACATCCTAGCCCACATTTTTTACATTCAAAACTACTTATGGATAGATGGGGAGACCTCACTTTTAATAAAGGACAAAAAAATATGCAGTGATAGTGTGCTGACACTCAGTGGTTGAGCTATTCGGCTGTGAGAGGGAGGTCTTTTTTCAATGACAGCACACTGACTGCTGTTCACAGAATCACTTAATCAGCTAGGTTGGAAAAGACCTGTGAGGTCTTTGAGTCCAACCTATGACCCAACACGACCTTGTCAACCAGACCATGGCAATAAGTGCCTCATCCAGTCTTTTCTTAAACACCTCTAGGGACAATGATTCCCTAGAGGGAATTCCACCTTGGTGGGCAGCCCAGCCTAATGCCCAATCACCCTTTCTGTGAAGAACTTCCTGATGTCCAACCTAAACCTCCCCTGGCGCAGCTTAAGATTGTGTCCTCTTGTCCTGTCACTGTTGCCTGAGAGAAGAGACCAATCCTCAGCTGGTTACAGCCTCCCTTCAGGGAGCTGTAGAGAGCCATAAGGTCTCCCCTAAATCTCCTTTTCTCCAGGCTAAACAACACCAGTTCCCTCAGCCACTCCTCACAGGATTTATGTTCCAGACCCTTCACCAGCCTTTTTGCCCTTCTCTGGACATGCTCCAGATCTCAGCATCCTTCCTGAAAGGTGAGGCCCAGAGCTGGACACAGTATTCAAGGCATCCCACCTCCTATCATGGATAAGCTGCAACTCTTGTTGCGAATATATATCTTGTCTTAAAGCAAAAAGAACTCCTGTTCTTTTTCCTCTTCAACCATGAGATCAGAGTCCAGCTCTCTGCATGTAACAGCTCCATGTAAATAATACTTGGGCTGTGGTCAAAACCTAAGATCTGAATTTCTCTTTTATTTATGAATGTTTGAATTTTGCAAAGGGTCCCTGACTCATAAAAATATGAGTATACACTCACTTGTCTACTACCTCAGTGATATTCAATGAACTAATCATCGTATAATCATAAGGTATAGTTGGTCAAACCAGAAATCTATGCAAAAACAATCCCCAAAATAAAGTATATTAGAGTAAACACAGCAGTCAGTCAGGAGATTGCCACAGACTAAAGAAGGCTTTCATTCAGATCCTCAGGATTTTCAAAAAGGAAGACCTGTTTCATTCACATATTCCATGTTCCATAATTTTATCTGTTTCCATGTGAAGAGTAATTTTTTATGTAAATGAATAAATAATTTTTGAAAATACCATCTACATGCATTTACCTTATGTTTGTTTAGTTCTGTGAGAAACTTTGGACAGTCAATACAATTGTCATCTGCTTTCTCTTTATAGATTTTTGCTAGGACAAGTGCAGCAAGAACAGAATGTGTTTCTTCTCCTCTGGAGCTGGTATTGCATGGCCTGTAGGATCCCATGCAGTTCCCCCACTGCAGTGTAACACACTTGAAATTACAGCCATCCCACTGTAGGGTATGGGAAAGCATTTGGCATTACATGTCATGCTTTAACAGCAATCACAAAATACTACCCAAGATACCTTCTCCTCCTGAACTATAAGAGGATTTCTTTCCTGGTCTTCCATTATGTTAGGTCTGCTGAGTGTCATGTTACTTTCCTAAAAGTATGGCAGCATTTCCTTCAAGACAGTGTTTTTCCAGTGTAGCTTATGGAAAGTGTCTCAGAAACTCACCACTTTAAGAGATAACATCTGTCTTTTGCTGATCAAAAGCTATGACTTAGTTTTTCTGAGCATTAGGAGTCACTACCACTAGTGCTGAGAATTCCTATCAATTTCTTATTATCTCCCATAAATACATATTAATTTTTTCCTTTAGTTTAAATAAATCCAATCATTGTGGCCACCATATACTCTCCTTCCACATGAGGTTAAAGAATTTTATCATCACTGTTCTGACACTTTTTTTTACTCACTTAAGATTGATTCAGTCCATAGATATTTATATACTTGCTTCCATACAAGGACTGCTGAGATTAATTCATCATTAGTACGGTCATCTGGGCCCAAAGTTGGGAAATGAGTAAATAGACGAATTAGAAATACAGTTCTCAGCAAGAAGTGCTTCACATTATAGCATGTGTCACCATGTCAAATGATAACAGAAGTAAACACTTGCAGGAGTGGATGCAAGAAGAGCAAGCAAATGCTGCTTTATCAGCCAGAGTCTCTTTCCCTGAAAAATCCTTATAGTCACTGCTTTTCCTACTTGTTGTTAACTAAGCCATAAATTAATTTTGAATGAGTGTACATATGTAGCCTGGTGTGTGGTGTTATTAGTCTTATTTATATACAGTGTCCCAGCAGGGGCTGAGACTCTGGCCCAGACAGATCAGGGCATCTAGACAGGGTTCAGCTCTTGAAAGGTCACTTCCTGTCTCTGTCCTGTGACATTACATGGGGAAAGAGAACTGTGTCATCTTGTAGTCTCTCTGAATATGATGAGGGCAGTGGAAAGTCATTCTCAAACATTGTGTAACAGGAAAAAGCTGACTTGAAGTGCTTAAGGTAGTCTAGCAGACATGATGCAGCTTATTTTGAAAGACTTAGAGCACTTCTTCCTGGAAAAGCAGAGATTATTCAAGAACACCAATAAGTGTCTTGCTTTCCTAGAATTATCAAGGTTGGAAGAGACCTTTAAGATCATCCAGTCCAACCATCTGCCCCGCACTACCACTGTTACCCCTAAACTACCAAACATCACCCAGAACCAGATCCAGATCCAGATTCCTCTTAAACGCCTCCAGGGATGGTCACTCCACCATGTCCCTGGGCATCCTATTCCAGTGCTTGACCACCCCAAAAGGGAAAAATTATTTTTCTTCTCATTTCTAATCTGCATTTCCCCTGTCTCAGTTTAAGGCCATCTCTTCTGCTCTTGCTGCAGGCATGGCAGAACAGACCAGTGCCCACCTCACTAGACCCTCCTTATGAATGGTTATGGAGAGCAATGAGGTCCCCTGTGAGCCTCCTCTTCCTGAGACTAAACAATCCCAGCTCCCTCAGCTGCTCCTCGTAAGACTTGGTTTCCAGACCCTTCATGAGCCTTGTTGCCCTTCTCTGGGCACACCTCAGCACCTCAATGACATTTTTGAAGTGAGGTGCCCAGAACTGGGCACAGCACTTGAGGTGCAGCCTCACCAGTGCTAAGTATGGGATCACTGCCCTGTGCTTGCTGGCTACACTCTTGATACCAGTGAAGATGCCGTTGGCCTTCTTGGCCACCTGAGCACACACGGGCTCATGTTCAGTCACTGCTAAACAGCACCCCCAAGTCCCTTTCAGCCAAACACTTTTCTAGACTCTCTTCTCCCAGCCTGTAGGACTGCATGGGGTTGTTGAAAACTGAGTGCAGGACCCAGCACCTGGCCTTGCTGAACCTCATACCATTGATCCAGCCTGTCAAGACCCCTCTGCAGAGCTCTCCTAGCCTCCAGCAGATCAACACTCATGATGGTGAGTGATAGTGATCGTTTGGCTTGGTGATATCTACACATTTACAGAGGGTGCCCTCAACCCCACTTTGCTGTGGTGATCTAAGAATTCAAATTAAAGTTCATACAAAGAGCTAGGATCTTTTATCCACATTGGATATGACTCAAAAGTATTTTTTTTCTATATGTGGGCCTTTCCTAAAAGCCAGCTAGAGCATATAAATCTTCTGCATTTGTCTGGTCCTGCAGAAGAGTAATGTGAACCTTATCAATTAGAACTATGTGCTCAGGGTTGGTTTTAACTCATAAAACTTTACCTTGAAGACAATAGTCTGCTTTCCTGAGATAAGCAGTCAGGGCTATGTATATGCAGCTACTATTTGAGTTTGGAAGATTCCATTTTTGAATTCATCAGGAGAGATGGAGGAAAAGAGCTACTTTTGAACAGACAATTATCATAAAGACGGTTTCATAAGATAATATGCAGCAATTTGGTTTGGAAGCATTTCACAAATGTAGAGAAAGCTTCACTGTACCTTGTAGACTGACTTTTGTGATTTTGATAAATTTGTTATGTGATACAGCTTGATTCCATTGCTTTCAGAAGGACAGTTGTCCTGGGGGAAAATGTGGTGATCAGTTTTTCAAATCTCTTCTGAGGGGGATGAAGACCCACCCAAGGTTCACAGCACCATGCTGTTTCTGATCACTCCCATGTCTGGTACTAACCCCCCTCTCTCTGGCCCACCAGCTGAACACCAGCATAATTCCTGCCAGGTTTGCCACCCCCTTTGGAGACTGTCCTTCTCCCAGCTGGAGGCTTGTGCCCTTTTTTGAACACATCTGGGTTACAACAACTGGATAATAACCAGGAAGATCTACTCTCTGGATTATTTCTGGGTGCCAGCCAAAACTTCAAAAGATATAGGTATTTGGCCAGATTCTCACTTATGTTCACATCCTTTTATTCTGTTGTTATTTCACTTTATACTGTCGGGTGATGCAAATGGGAATCAGGCCCTTGGCCATTATAAATCTACAGAATACATCAAAACACAGGGAATGGTAACCGGAGGCCTTGGCAATTAGTGTTGTGAGTCTGTAATCTGTTTCTTTGTTCATATATCATAGTCTGTGATTCTTCAGATCCTGTCCAAACAACACCTCAGAAAAGCATTTCTCTCGACACAAGTTTGTATTTCTGATCTAAAATTTATAAGGAGGCTGCTGAGTTTCAATGTGACTCTTCTGCATACTCTTTAATCTCAATTCTCTTCTTTATGCTTCCAAAATACCTAAACCTGGAGTTTATCCACATAAGGGATTCCATTTATATATGTTGTGCTTAACTCCCTGTTGCTCTCTCTCAAAGCCCTGAATACACAGGTGTGACTGAACACCTGGCATGATTTAAAATTCTTGCTTTAATTACCCTAACCTTGTGAATATTCAATGTAGCATCTTTCCACTCAGTTTTTAATATGATATCTGTCTTTTCAATAGTTCCAAAAACATTGGAGTCCATGCATTAGTACCAGAAATCCTCTTACCTCTGTTGGAAAATGCAGTGCTTTTCCCAAGTTACACAAAAATGTCTTTGGGACGCAACGATACAGAATCCAAAGGGATTAAAATATACAATCACAGAATGGGTAAAACTGGAAGGGACCACAGTGTGTAATCATAGAATGGTTTGGGTTGGAAGGGACTTTAGAGACCACCTAGTTCCAACCCCTATGTCATAGGCAAAGACACCTTCTACTAGATCAAGCTGCTCAGAGGCCCATCCAATACACTTTCAACAACACTTCCAGGGAAGGAATATCCACAACCTCTCTGGGCAGCCTGTTCCAGTGCCTCACCCATCTTATTGTAAAGGTTTTCTTTTTAATATCTAATTAAACTCTTTTCAGTTGAAACCCATTCTGCCTCATCCTGCCACTAGAAACCCTTGTAAAAAGTTTCTTTCCATCTTTCTCGCAATCTCCCTTCAGGTACTGGAAAGCCACAATTAGATCATCCCAGTGCCTTCTTTGTTCCAAATGGAACAATCCCAATTCTCTTAGCCTTTCCTCACAGGAGAGGTGCTCTAACCCTCTGACCAACTTCATGGCCCCCTCTGGATTCACTCCAACAGGGCCATGTCCTTCTGTGCTGGGGACCCCAGAGCTGGATGCAGGACTTCAGATATGGTCTCATCAGAATGAAGTAGAGAGGCAGATTCACCTCCCTCTACCTTCTGGCCACTGGATTGGTCAGGCAGGAGTTTTCTTTGGTGAAGCCATTCTGGCTGTCCTGAATCACCTCCCTCTTCTCCATGTGCTTTAGCACAGCTTCTAGAAAGATCTGGTCCATGATCTTCCCAGGCACAGAGGTGAGGCTGAAGGATTGGTAGCTCCCAGGGTCCTCCTTTTTAAGATGGTTACAATGTTATGGTTACCCCTTTTCCAGTTATATGGGACGTATATGGGACTTCTCCTGACTACCATGACTTTTTGGATATCATGGAGAATGGCTTGGCAATTAGATCAGCTAATTCCCTCAGGACTCTGGCATGCATCTTGTTTGTATGTTCATGTTCCTCAGGTGGTCACAAAACCGATCTTTTCTTGCAGTGGGAAGCACTCTTCTCCCCTAGTCTCCATCCTATTGTCTATCCACTTGAGAGGTGTAGGAAGAGAAGTTCCCATTGAAGACTGAGGCAAAAAGGTTGTTGAGTACCTCAGCCTTCTCCTCATTGGGTGTTATCAGTTTTCCAGCATGTTTTTGTCAGAGGGGATACACCTTCTTTGACCTTCCTTTTCTAGTTAACATACCTGTAGAAGGCCTTCTTTGGCATCCCTCACTAAGTTCAGTTCCAGCTTTGCTGTCACCTTCCTAACCTATCCCTACACAACAGAATTTCATCTCCATATGATTCCCAGGTTACCTGTCCATGTTACTGCCTGTGAGTTTGCTTCTTTCCCTTTAGTTTTACCAGCAGTTCCCTATTCAGACATTCCATCTCTTCCCTTTCTTGCCCAATTTCTTGCTCCACAGGATTGCCAGCTCTTGTAATGGAAGACTTTCTTAAAGATCTTCCAGCTCTGTTCCACTCCTTTGCCCCTGAGGGCAGTCTCCCAGGGGATCCCATTGACTATGTCCTTGAAGTTTCCTTTCCTAAGGTTCAGTGGCTTTACTTCTTACCTGACCCATATCCCCCAGGATGCAAACTCCACAAATGCATGATCACTGCAGCCCCATAGATGGAGCAAGAAGGATTTGTCAGCTGGCTCCCATTGATCAGGTGGCCTGCAGCAGACACCAACCTCTAGATTTCCTTTGCTGCTTTAGTTTCTGACTTTTACCCGCAGGCTTTTGACTTTTGGCTGTTCTTCAGAGGCAACTCTTTGCACTCAGTCCACTTCTTGATGTAGGTGTTCCCTCTCCCCACTTCTGTCTGTCTTGAGCAGCCTCAGCCATCGATAGCCACACTCCAGTTATGGTCACTACTCTTGAATATCTCCAGTGAGAGAGGGACTGCAACCTCTCTGGGCAATCTGTTCCAGAGAAGGTGACTCACACAATGGAGAAGTTCTTCCACATGTTCAGGTAGAACTTTCTGTGCATCATTTCTGCCTGTTCCCCTTGTCCTACTGCTTGACACTACCAAGCAAAGCCTGACTCTGCCTCTTCATACCCTCACTTCAGATACTGAGAAACATTGATAAGGTTCTCTTTTGGTTGTCTCTTCTCAAGGCTGAACTGTTCCATCTCCCTCAGCCTATCCTTGTAGAAGAGATGCTCCTGCCCCTTAATATTCTCCACAGCCTCCCCTGGACCTGCTCCAGGAGCTCCATGTTTCTCTTGTACTGAAGAGCCCACAAGTGGATGCTGCACTCCAGATGTGGCCTCACAAGGGGAGAGAGAGGGGCAGACTCGATCTGCTGGCAGTGTTTTTCCTGAGGCACCCCAGGATACCCACTGGCCTTCTTGTCCTTCTTGAGCACAGTGGTGGCTTATGGACATCTTATTGTCCACCAGGACTCCAAGGTCCTTTTCCAGAAAGCTGCACTCCAACACAGTTTAAACGAGAATTGTCTTGGCCTGTTGACCATACAGCAGGAAAACAACTTCCATATCTTACCATTGTATTTCAGTGCAGTATCACCTTGACTTTGTGCTTGTTCATATCCTACATACTATTAAGTTATGTAAAATGAAAAGCCATCTTCTTTCCCACCTTTAACACCTATCTAAGGTCAGCAAAGGAGATCACTGCTTTCTTTCTAGTGATATTTGTGTCTAAATACAATTCAGAGCAGCTGGTAGGCTGTTCCAGATGTTAGTCCCTGACAGGGCCATGGCTGCTTTCAGATGCTTGCAAGGCTCTAGCAACTCACCTTGCCATGCTCTTTACCACTGAAATAAACAGAAGACAATTAAGGAAAAACTAATGAGCTAAGACAATTTTATTTTTATTGAAGTCTTAACAATGAGGAGTATTATCCTTGTCTTTCTCTATACCTTGGAAAGGGTAGGAGATCTTCAAATGCAAGAAAATTTTGGCTCTTCAGACTTGAGACCACAGGTACCCAGGTAAGCAACCATCTGCAAGTCCCTCTGTAATGTATCCCAGTGCTGCAGTGTCTGGATCACTAGGATGTTTTTTCTCTTCCTTCGGTAACTGGCACTTTTGGAATCATAAACTGTAGATTCATCTCTATCTTAATGAGAGATGACCTGGACACTGTGCCTTCTGATGCTGAAACCTCCTAATTCCCTTAAGGACACTGTCCTGGCCAACTGAGAGCAGTTTTCATTCATGCCCATTCCAGCTGTGAATATAATGCTGCTCTTGAGCAGGTCAAAGCACAGTCCAGATGATATGGAATGATATGCACCCTCTGGACCTCTCTAGCACGTTTCCCAGCATGCAGATCTCCCTGCATCAGTAGGAATTTAGGCTTTGGAAGGCTTCATAGCTGGTGCTAAGGAATATGTCTGATTATAAACTAACCTGCTACAGATCCTGAAGCAGTCTGGTGTGCTCCTAGGAGTCAGGAACACATCCACAGATAGGAGAGAGCAGTGACAGGAATTCATATTCACAGCATTCACAGAGCATGTGAATGGAGCCCTAGTTGGGGTTAGGGTAGGAACTCTGTCCTAGGGTGATGTTACAGTGCTTGTATCCCCAATTGTGTGTTCTGTTTATGCTGTATATTATGTTCTGTGTCTTCAAGACTGGCTTTGAAGAGTGAAGTTTTGTTTTGGTTTTTACTGTGAGTCTGCTCACTCCCCCAGTGGCTGGCGGGACACAGAGACGTGGCAGTAGGTAGTGCAGTTTTTGCTTTTGCTTTTTGCTCTGCTCTTGCTTGGCTCTGGCTTTGCTTTGCTCTTGCTTTTTGCTCATTAGTTAGTTGATGATCTAAGCAGTCCAAATTTTTTCCCTGGACTGCTTTTTTTTTCCCTTTCCCTTTTTCTCTGGAACCACCTGAACCTGCTCCAGACTGGGACCTGGGAAACACCGGGAGTCTGCACCCTGTGGCCTGCAGCAGCTGCCCCAGCATCGGAGGGACCGGTAACAGAGCGACCACTCCCGGGAGAGACTTTCTGAGTTTGTCATCTTTTCAGAGCGGTGAAAGAGTGTTATTATCTGGTGTTGTTCATTTTGTGTGCTGGGGGTGCCTCGCCTGTTCAATAAACAGGTTCTTTCCACTTCTCTCCAAGGAGTCCTTCTCGAACTGATTGGGGGGAGGAGCCGTGTGGGTTTGCTGTCTGGAGGGGCCCCCTTTGGAGGTTTTCTCCCAAATTTGTCCTAAACCAGGACAAACTCCAAACCCTGGGTTAGCAGACTTCAACAGCATTAGGATACAGAACTAAACCAAATTGGAATAAATGGTAATATTTGCTGTATTTTGAGATTTCTAAAGCATTTGCTTACTTCTCTGTGTCAACACTTATCCAGGAGCAACCTTCCTATCTCCTCACAGAAGAAAGGATTTCTTTCTTGCAGCTTCTCTTTGTTGCCGGATGAAAAATTGGATTCATATCTCTCACTAAGGGCCACAGAAAAGCCAAGTCATTTGAAAGGGAAAAGCAAAATAACTTGCACCAAAAAAAATTTTAATTAAAAAAGGTTTTGAGTATTGCATAAAGAATCATTAATTGTTGCCCCAGCAAATTTGTGATATTATATCCGTATGGAGGTTATTTACTGTCATTTCAAGTCTATGGTAGGCTATTTGCTCTGGGCTCTTTCCTTTCCCTTTTGTTCCTTCTCTTCTTTTGGAAGAAGTAAATTAAACTACCTCGAGAAGAGGAATTTTTCTATTTCCTGTTAATTTTCTTCTTCCTTTTTTCTTGCCTTTTTTTTCCTTTCAGGACAGAGAATTCTAATGATCACGTTTGACCCTGTGCATCCTCCCACCTGCTCCTTTACAAAGCTCCTGCCAAAAATTCTCTTTTGTAACCCGAAGTAGTAACTCATCATGCATTAAATCAGAGCAGAAGTTATGGTGTCTCTTCCTCTCCTGATTTGGACTGCATTTGTCTACATATAACACTTTTTCTTCCAGAGAATGCAGCGGAAGCTACCCAAGGAAGAGGGGGCTGCTCCAGACTTCAGCTGCAAGGAAGTGCAAAATGGTGAGACATGGCAAAACAATGACACATGGCAAAATCTTATTGACTCTTTCTCTCTGCCCAGGCACAGATAAATATCGCATCTTCTATATTCCCTGCCTTGTCTCAGGAACAAAATTCGTAAGATAATTTAGACGGCACCATGCTCTCTATTGTATGTGAAAGGCTAATGGCATGCGGGTTTCATCCCAGCCAGACAAGAAATGCAACTTTCAAAGGTCAGAATCACAGGGGAATTATGGAAGAAATAGGTGGATCTTTAAATTTTGAAGCGTCCTCTAAATCACTTGCATTTATTTTTGACCTGCAGGTGTATTCACATAGCCATAAAGGGACAACTGAATTTAAACACTTTTAAAATTCAAAATTGACCAAATGATCCCAAAGCATTTAAGAAATCACCAGCTGAGCATATTTCTCTTTCTTTTTCCACCTGGTCCACGGCAAGTGGTACTGGTTTATTTTTTCACTAGGAGCTCTACTCCCTGTAAAACTCATATGCACAAGATAGCTGGGGGCACAAATTGACTGATGTCCCCAGCTACTTATTTGTATTTGTTCCTGTCTAAGGGGCTGAATAACTCCCAAAGGTTCTTCTATGTAGCCTTAGAGTGAAAATGCCTAAAGTGTCCCTGGCAGCATCCTTTCAAAGGTACAACCTTCTGAGACCACTTCCTCTTTTGATCTGTCAAAAAGCAAGTACTCCAAAGAAGGAATAATTACTTTGTTAGTTTTATCCAATTCAAATCTTCCTGCGCTTCTGCACTGAAGCTCTCTGGGCTCTAATCTGTCATCTGTTTTATTAATTGTCTATGTTAAAAACTTATCTCAAGTGCAAAGGTGATTTTTGTTCCCAAAAATCTTCCATGGCTCAAAGAGCTAAGCCGTTGTCAAGGTGATGTCAAGTGCCTTACAAGGCACTCTTCACAAAACAGCCCCCTTCATAGCACAAATAATTCTGAGTACCATGTACACGTCTGTTCCAAGCTGCCTGAAACACAGTGCTTATCTGAAAGAAGAAGGGAAAGGAAATTTTCTTTCCATATGGATTTGTCAAACTGTTCCACATGAGTTAAGATTGGTTTGATATCAGGCTTGATGGGAAAAAATAAGAAATTAATATTAAGCATTTTGCTTTTTTTTAGACAGTTCCCCTGCACTTCATACTGACAAGCAAGCTTCAGAAATTTAGTCTGGGTAAAACCACAGTGCATCTTTAGACAAAATCCTGTGCTCAGAAAATGATTGGCAACAGCTTGCTGTCAATGTGCATCAGTGAGGCTCCAGATTTTTGTCTGCTGCAGATCTGGGACTCTTTAGCATTTTCATAGACTATTGTACTCTGTTTGGAAGCCATCTACTGAACTTGTAGTTAATTAATAGCAACAACCATGTTGTTGCACAGACAGCTGTTAAGCAGCAAACAGCTGCACTGCTGGCTGGGAGGAAGTTCTGCTGTGAGGGATTCTGCTGTGTCCCCACATGTGCTGCCATGAGCCCAGAGAACTCTCTGAGGTACAAACTCTCTCCAGGAGAGTGTGGCAGCAACAAACTTCTTGAAAATGGGTAACAAAATCACTGATAATGGAACCTTCTCGATCCTGCACTCTCTTACTGATCCTATTTTATTTTTCTCTTCCAAGGATGCTTTATGCAGTTAGCAGGAATGACAGTGATTGCCCAGCAATCCAGTGCCTTTGCATCCTGGAAACTCAAAGACACCCTCCTTTGTCCCTTTGGTCTCCTCATGTACTATTCTCTTCCCTCATAATATCTGTTTTCTTCTACTTTGTCACTCCTGGTCTTAAATAATATCTCAGTGAAGTAGCTAGTTTTGCTTGGTTTTTCTTTCCTTTTTTTTTTAAACTTTTTGCTATTACGTGTTGCTTTTTGTTCAGGCTTCTGAAATAGTCAACAAAAAAACCTTCTCCCTATGGGCTTTTCAGGCTGGCATAAGGCTAAAAAATCAACAGAGTACCAGCCTGCTTTAAAAGGTGCAGTTTTGTGTCTTCATCATTTGGTAGCAGAAGTTTCAAAGACATGGGGCTGGACTCTAAAGAGGATTTAGGCATTGCAATTCAATAGCATTTAATTTAAGGTACCCCAATACATTTAAGGTGAGAAATATACAATAAATGCCATTTCAGGGATTTCTACATATGAATGCGAAAGTTTCCAAGACCAAAACTAAGAGTACAGAAGTCTAATTGATTTTGGAAGAATGATAGAGTGGCTGAGCTGATTAACATAATTCAACCTGGCTTGCTCTCCACTGCCTACTCAGTCCAGTGCTGGAGCCTCTTACTTACAGGGAGAAAAATATGAGCTGCCAAGTCCATGAGCTGCCACAAACCATCAGCTCAAATAATCCTTTCTTCCAGGAAGAAAAGACTGATATCACTCATGTCTAGAAGTAGACCACCTGACTTATTAAGGTAATCTCCACTTCTTTAAGCATGCAGACTACTGGGAAGAGGATCAGGTTTCTTCAATAATTATTAGATGTAGAAAAGTCTCCTTCCCCCTTCTTTTGTCCAATCAACTCATTTAAGAAACTTACTCCTGTCTGTCTGAAATACTCCATAAATATGAGATTACAGACGCACATATAATCCTGGTAAAGTTGTTCCAGCCTTGTGTGATTGCTTAGCTGATTTGGAAATCAGAAGGTGAGGTTTTGTGATTTTGTATTTTTCCCAAAAACTCTGCCTGTTTTTTCCTGAATAGTCATCAGGAAGGTGTGTGTTCATGCACAAATCTTGCAATATTATACCAAGTCACTGGAGCAGGGACTAAACTATTTCCACAGCATGTGGTAAATGGGCCAAATGCAACATTACATGATCCCAGATGCATATTTAGTTCTCAGCAAATGAACGTTCAAGTGGAAGAGCCTGGGCAGAGGAAAGTCCTATATCAATTATATCAAGTTCCTACAGCCATTTACAACAAGGTATCAAATTTATTTTTTTTTCACCAGAGCACATATTTTTGCTTTCTGGACTCCCATATTCTGCATAAGGACATGAACTGCTGAGTATCATGGATCTGATTTGTCTCCACTCTGAGGCTGGTGAAAAAATTATTATTGTTCTGATATTCTTCAGGCTTACATATGAAATAAATGCCAAGTAGGTTGTAGATGCCAACAAAGCATAACCTCATGCATCTCTGGTAGGTCAGCAATTACTGAGAGAATACAGACCTCAACAAGGCTCTGCTGGGATGTCTCACATATCAGTAACCTCCAGGTTCTAACAGTCACCTATGAGTCTGCCATGAATAATTTCTGCTCCATATTAAACAAATATGTTTTAAAAATCTGATTCTGAGCTCATTAACACTTATTCCCCATTATTTCCCCCAGATTAATTCCTTGGGGTATATTGAAGGTATGTGAAATGGGATATTTGTCATACTTAAATGGAGACAAATAAAGAAAGCACGCTGAAAACAGTGCATTTGCTTCAGTGGAGGTGAGTGGTGTCACTGGCCATTTGTATACTTCAGGGAGATCAGCTTTTTGGTCCTATTACAAACAAAGAAAAGGTAAAAAGTGTTCATTAAAGAATTCTATTTTCTGTAATGGGAGAGGGAGGAGGAGATGGAAAAGACCCTTTTTCCAGCATTGCTTTGTATGATGACAAATATTTTACAATAAAACTTCACAAAGCCAACCATTCTAAGTGATGGATTCTCAAGGGGTAACCTCTCTGTCCTGTCCTTGATTGCTTTGTGTTAGAGTTCAACCACGGTTTCATTGCTATGGGATGAAAGCTGAACGTGTCACCCAGGGATGCTTCCTTTCCATGCTGGGAAATGAGGCATAAGCCAAGAGGAACAACTCTCACCCCATCTCCCTGCCTCCTCCTTCCTCCTCATAACTTAAGAAACAAAGGCTGCCCTTGACACTTCAACTTCTTGCTATTTTTCACTTCTCTGAGCCCAGATTTGCAGCTTTCCACACAGTGTTCAATTGAAGGAAATGTGGAATCTAGAGTAGTGGTAAATTTCATCACAATTTTTATATACTTCATTGTTATTTATTCCATTTATATATTTCATTGCTTCTTTCACTGTAGTCTTCAGTTCAGCCTGGAAGAACTTAGATACCTTTAAAACCTCTCCTTTTCTATTAAATTAATTTGAAATTGGTAATGGGTTCAAAATTGAGCAGAGTGAGATAAGGAGTATTATAATATCAGCCTTTTTCTCTCAGGAAACTGCACTTAGAAAAACATAATCAGTGGAACTAGAAAGAAGCAATATAATTTGTTTTTTAGCTAGTACTTGTTCTCTTGCAAACAGATGGCAATTGTTGCATATTGTTTGAAAATCTCTTATTTTATGAAGTACAAATAATTTACATGGTAAACAAAATTATATGTTAACATATTTCTATGACATTTTCTTCTTTTTCAAAACCCGAAAAAGCATATATTTAAAATTCTTCAATTAAAAGAAATGAGAGCAGAGATAAAAAAACTCAAAAAAACCTTGAAGAACTTTTTTTATAATTTTCATATGATTTTATAGTAACTAGAAAGGCAGGAAATTACTCAAGACAGAGCTTTCTCCTCCTGTGCTTGACTCCTCCCAGGGATTGAATCCCTCATAACATCTCTGGAGCTCACCCATATGAGAAATGGCTGCAGTTAACTGCTTGGGGAAAAGGAAAGAGAAAATTCACCTTTTTAGCTGTAGGGCAGTATGGGAGTAGTTTAACTCATGAAAATACAAGGAAGAATGTCAAATTTCATATTGTACTCAATATGGACATGTTAAGACCTTTTAAAATGTTCAATACACAGAGTTTTAATGGACAAATATGAGCAGGCTGTGCATTGATTAAGGAACAAATGCAGAAGATGGCAATGAAAACCTGACTCAAAAATTCTGTGGTTTCACAGCTTTCTGTGTAAGGAGCATTTTAATAAAGTAAGAGGCACTCTAAAAATGTCTGACCAGAAAAGGCTTTCTTATCCAGGAAAGACAGTTCTACAGCATTGCTGGTAAGAAAGCTGGTAACAATTTTAGCAACACAAAGGTAAGGGTTTTAAGGACTAGACGTTTAGATAGGATTAGTAGAGCTCTCTCAACAGTTATGAAAGTATTATTCCTATAATAATTCATCTTACAGAAGTTGTCTGAAAGAAGATATTGAAATACTGAAAGATCCCCCTAAAGACTTTGATGGGCTGTTCTATGTATAACTGCTATCAGTGAGTTCATTTGTTATGACTATACCAATAATAATTTCTGTGGGAGAGTCCTGAAACAGGCAGTTCAAGACTGTGGGAATTGGTCACTCTTTAAAAGCTGAGGAAAAAAGAAGATGGTTGGACACTATATGTGCTTGGTGCCCTTTCTAGGGAAATAAGGGTCCTATATTTTTCTTGAATCCAAATGAAATGTACTGTCAGTTCTGCTGTTTTCATCCTAAATACAAAGATGTTCAGACTGTTACATTTATTTCTATACTTACAGTTTTAGTAAAACCTGTTTATAATCTGCAGCTAGAAATACACCTACAAATTCATGAGCACTGTAACTTTTCTGTTTTATAAATAACGTGTTTGTGACTCACAGAGTTTGCTAATTTTATATCCACATCTCTTTTAGATGGTTTTTCTCCATATTTCTAGGTTCTTGATCTTGCACCCACATCTGTGCCCATTTCAAGTCTCAGCTTGTCACAGGAAGGATGCTCCATGTCCGTCCCTTAACAAAGCAGGACAACATTCTACTCCTGAGAAGTTCAGAAGACCCCTGTGGAAAAGGGTGGCACTAATTTTGGGTGGTTTCAGCCACCTAATTGCTATGATGTGGTTCTTCCACTGTGTGTGTCACCCAAAGGTTTCAGAGCTGCGTGCAGCCTGGCAGGCTGTGGGTGACTGAGCTTTGCTGGTGCCCTTGGACCATGGGAAACCAAATTATTAGCAATTCTTCACGGTGAACCAGAGTCAGACCCTGCAAACCTCTAAAAATCTTACTGTGGTTTGTGCCTGCCTTGTTGAGTGTTCAAAGATAATACCAGATTACCAGCATGGATTTCTTCTGTCTTAAAACCAACTTTTCAGAGCAGTGAGGGACACTGGGTATTCCACTGCTTGATTTAAAAAGAGACGATTGAAATGTTTTCTCAAGAAATTAAAGAAGAAATGGGAAAGTGGAAATAAACAGGCTGACAGTTCCCTAGTTAACCAACCCTTGTACAAATATATGTATGGAAAAGGATACAGTAGAAGAATATAACTGGATCTGCCACAATGAGCATTCAGGAGGAGAGGCTGCATTTATAAGAGAAACTGGATCAAATATGAAAATTAAATAGAAGACAATAATTTCCCATTATTGGCAGTAGCCCCCAAGTGAAGGACATAAACAGAATTCATCCCAAATTGAAGGGAGGGCCAAAAGTATCTTATATAACCAGTTTTGCTAACTCATGAATGCTTTGTTGACCTCAGTTACAAAACTGGAGCATATAAAACACACCCCATCAGGTAAAAGATACAAAATAAAAAATAAAGGGAAAGGAGGAACAAAACCAGAAAGGCCCAAAACTGAGACATAACTAGCTAGGGGCATAGGGAATCATTCTATATGACCATTGAGAGTAGAGTAAAGAAAAGCAAAGGTAATTCTATTACCCTAGAGTGGGAGGATAGACATGGTCACCACTGAAAGAAGAGCTGAAAAGGAGAATAGCAAATAATAGCAAATGGAGCCTATAGCAAAGCAAGAGGAGGAGAGAAAATTCTAGGCCTGGAGATGACTGGAAATTGTATCATAATGGTTAATAAAACACAGAAAAAAATCCCAAACCATGTAGCCAAATATAGAACTTATCTTTAAAACAGAAAAGAAAATACACCAAGAAATTGTGAACCATTCAACTGAAGCTGATGCCCTAGAAAAATTCTGGGAAGAGATGATTCAATAATTTGTAAAACTTAGAAATATGAAGTGAGAATGATTGACAACTGCGCAAATTCATTGGGAACTAGAGATTTTAAACACAGTATTTCAGTTTTGTTCCCTCAACAAACAGGCCTGGTTGGCTTCAGTAAAATTTTGAAAAGCCAAAATATTTCAAAAGCCACTTAAGAAATGTGTTCTTTGTGCAACAGCTACAGAGTGGATGGCAAGCTGGTTATAAAATGGCACCACAGAAAATATTTCAAATTGTTCACTATTAGGATGCAAGACTGCTATGAAATGGTACCTGCAGGAGTCTGTTCTATATCAATTTGATATTTTCATTCATGACACAGGCGACAAAACAAAGATTAAACTTAATAAATCTGCAAAGGACATGATGCTTCAACGATCCAAGAAACACCAAATAATGAAAAACTGAGGGGCAATTTCCATGTGGATTATTTCTGTTGAAATGGTCTATTGCAGATAAGAAGCTGATGGGAACAATCCATTAGCTGGTGGCTCTTGAGAAAAGGATCTGAAGCTATAGAAGGTCACATACTTTCCACAATCAAAAAATGTCATGCTACATTAGACACTGCCTTGGGCTGTACAAAGAACACGAACAGCCTGTTGACTCATGAAGTAATCCTTCTGCTGCACTCAGCACTGGTAAAACCTCAGCTGGAATGTTGTGCTTAGTTTGAAGCTCCTCACTTTAATAATTTGATTAGTTCAGAGATATTAAAGTTCTTAAAAATATAATTTATGAGAGAAATGGGAAAAATATACTATTAAGCGTGAAGAAAAAAGGATTGAGGAGGAGCAAGGAAAGGAAAGTTCCAAATTCTGAGATATACTCTGAGATTACACGCCAAAAGAGACAGGGGAGTTTCCATCATGTAAGGATTTAAAGTATTCGTAGACAGATGTGTCAGGAAAGCCAAAGAAAGAACTGATGCATTTATTCCAGTGAGGAATGAACAAAATGGCTTGCTGGGATCCCTTCCACAACCAAGCTGCAGGTAAACTTGAAGATTCACTGATGTCTTTTGTTTTATAGATCTGGAAACTGGCTGAGCATTGAGAACAGGGAAAAAATCATGACCAATTTAGTCATGAGGAAAAATCATCCTGATTTTTTTTGGGGGGTGTTCATGGATCACAATTGACTGTTGTGTCAATGGAATTTGTTCAGTAAGCTGGAAAATCACCATTCTGCAACCAGTCTCTAGTGCACAGGTGACTGCCAGCAATTCAGAAGTGAGCTGGTGTGGGAGACAATGTTAGCGTTTGTTACTCTTAATATTTTAGTCTTTACCATTCTCCAATTCTTTATGACTTTGACTTCTCTTTTTTTTTTCCAAAATATTTGAGCAACTCTTTTTTAAATCTTGAATGGAAAACACTGAGTTGCAAAAGTTACCCAGCTAGGTAACTTACTGCTGGAACAGTATGTCTTTTCTAGCACTTAAAAGCGTAATTTAGAACATGAATTCAGAAAGATCACAGTTATGTTGGCCAAATTATCCTGCTTCCACCCCCTCCCTTGTGAAACTTCCTGGCCAGTTCACTCTCATTTGGGAGCCTGGAAACATGGAGCAAGACTCCAAGAGTGCACAGCTCAGTAACCCCAGCCTCTTGCCCCAACACCTTCCACATTTCTGCAAGGATGCTTTATGGAGTCTCTGCAACCCCAGCCAGCCCTTCTGTCTGCAGAAAACACAACCACAGGAGATTTCTGATCTTATTTCCAGGCTTCCCAGTGGTATGATTTTATGAAAAGGTGTGAATCCAGAGATAGTTACTTCTCAGGTAAATGAGGTGAAATTCTGGTTTTAATGAAAGACATTTTTGTCTTGACAACTATGGACTCAGTTATTCTGATAATTATTATTATTTCTTATCTTTATAAAGTTTATATCCTTTTAAATATTGTTCCTACAGAGGGGACATGTTTTCTTTATTTAATTTTATGGGATTATTCAGTACATTACTGTAACATAGCTCAGGGTCTTCAACAAAATGTAGAAGATGGCTTCTGTCCCAAAGGCTTTTCATTCAAAATGACAGAAATACACAAGAGGGAAAAGAATATGTGCAGGAAAGAAAAGAGTTACTCACAAGTAAAAGAACTGGAACAAAGATAGGTGAATATTTAGCTGACTGTATCCTGATAATTACTCATAATTATTATAGTCATTAATTTCTAATTAATTCTCTAATTGC
>VWYI01027286.1:134954-158164 GCA_013399455.1 Anthoscopus minutus
TCTCTAATTGCATTTAACATTCCTAATATTCTTATTTCATTTTGCCTAATCGACTTCTAGACTGAGATGAATTGAATTTGTCTATTTAACTCCAGAAATCCTAATTCTCCCTTAGATTTTATCAGATCCACCTTGCCATTTCTATTTCATGTTTCATCCCTTCCTTTTTAACAGCTTTTGTTCCTTACATACTGCCTAAGGGGATTTTTTTCTGACTAGCTGTGAGGAATTTCCATTATCCCAGCTTCCCTATTACAATAAAAGCACCCTTAACCCAGGGCAACTTGGAGTAAAATAAAATTGGGACAGTATTTACAAATTGAAAGAGAAATGACATTGTTGTGAACATCTTGGGAGGAGTGAAAGGGAATGAAGAGAAAACTATGTATCCTACACACCCTAACACTTCCAGTACCTTAGAAGTCTCTTTGCAGCTGAAAAGCATTAAGATACTATTTAGCTTTCTATACATGGAGCTACCTCTCAACTAAGTCCTTCATCTTTGCTTTCTCAGAAGATGATGTCACCTTGGAATAATGTTTTCCTTTAAGTATCATGTTTGGGGATCTAATCAGAATTCATTTCCTCCTCCTTATTCAGCATTTATTTATTACCAATTCATATTAACAATGGTGTGAAGTACTGTGTCTCCCACCTTCAGTGCTGGAAATGCAGTGTCCTTTTGGCTCAGGATTGCTTTTCTGGCTAAAATCTAAATTGCTCATGGATTAGATGTGAGGTCAACCTCTCTTAGGTGGGGTGATTTAAGTTCCCTAGGTAGTATTTTTTTCAGTCAGAGCAAAGGGGAGATTGCATATAAAAGCAGAATTTGCTAATCATGCTTTGTGAAATGATATAGTTGTGATGACATTATGCAGAATTTTATTGCCTCTTGTTTCAGACCAGCTTTCATGTCAAGAAGACTAGTTTGAGTCAATGATAATTTAGGCATAATTACTCTTTAGCCCTGTCTGGAACAATTTGTTCTCTGTCCTGTTTCTTCAACTACCACTTTTGGTGGCAGAACCTCCTCAAAGAATCCTTCTCCCTCCCTTTTCTCTACACTGTCCCACAAATAAGTGCCTGTGGCCTTGAGACATGTCGTTTCCTCTGTGCCTGGCATGACTTTACAGGCTGCCCACAGGGTCACATGTGTTTGGAAGTCCCTCAGGCAGACAGAAAAACATATCAAAGATTAATTGATAGTAATGGAGCTAGGTAAAATCCCTTCTGACAAGATCCACAAACATCAGTGTGTGTCATAAGGAGTTTTTCCAAAGTGTTTTCACCAAACATTGTGAGCACAGAGAAGATACAGGAAACCAGCTGTGATCTCCATAATTCACCCCAATACCCACTGTCATTACTTTAAAGTCTGTTAAATAATGTTTAGTGTCTGTGGCTTTTTCAGGCTTTATCAGGAAGATATAACTTAAATTTTCCATCTGTGAGTGAAGTCAAATATTTTAAACAATTAATTAAAAAATAATTCTATTCCTAGGCAAAGGAACCAGTCTCTTTTTTGAACAGGCACAGCTTCAAGGGAGGGGATGGGATTCACTCTTCTCCAGGCTTGCATTCAACTCAGGGGTTAGTGCACCTTTTTCAGGAGACAAAAGCAGTGAATTCTGAAACCCAAAATAATATATTGCTGAGATGTCTTAGTGCCTGAGATTCCTACCTAGAAAGGCCAGAAAAATTTGTCTTCATGTCTGTGGCTGTGCTGAATATGTGTTGTGGGCAGAGTGGGAGATTCATACAAAATTTATTAGAGAAACTTTCTTGAGTCACAAGGTGCAGAAAGGACCCCTTTGCTTTCCAAATTCCTTCTCAGGGAGAAGCCTGGGGGCAGCCAGATCCAATCTTAGCCCCAGACTTTTTCAATGGTTTATGTCTAAAGGATTACACAGTGTGATTGAACCTTTATACAATTTCGTCTACAGGACTAATGATGTCAAACCTAGTCTATTTATATAAATATATCAAATTATTTATTTTAATTGCTAATAATTATAAAGATTAGGGGGAAAAGAGCTCAATCATAATTATTTGCTATACAGTATGCATAGCTATAGCTACTAATATAACACACTGTTTTGAAAGCAAGAGTGAAGCAATTATATTAAAGATAGCAAGAAAATTATTAAGGAGAGCTTGATGCTACTCACCCCCATACAGACACCGTGAGCAAACACTTTTTGCTGAGCCTCGAGGAGCAACCCTGAGGGGTGCTCCCACTCAGGGAGGGATCTTCACACACCTTGGGGTGTACAAAAGTCCTCCCTGTGCAAAAGTGGGACTGACATTTTGGAGAACAAAGTGATTGATGATCATTCATATGTGTTTTTTAGATTATGTGATAACAGACTTATTAAGAAAAATTTGCTTTGTGCTGAAAAAAGGAGCTCTTCAGCTAATTTTGCTCAACACTCGTGGCTCTCTGTTCCATGCCAGGGCCAGCACATCCTTGCTGCTGCCAGCCTCAGTCAGGGAGAGTGTCTTGCATTCCTCACGGCAGGGTCTGAGAGTTTGCTGAAGCTGGCCTCAGCATTCTTCAGCACTAAGAAGAGCAGATCCTCCTTGCTCAATCTCATCACTGATCAGCAGACACTCCTTGCTCAGGCCATCACTGATAAACTTCCAAGACAAATTTCAAGCTGCTGTATCCATGGTTAGGCACAGAGTTTTCTTATAGTATGCTAAATTGCTAAAGGCAATTTTTTGGGCAACATTTCAGATGTATTTTCCTTTTTGAGTTACCTTTAAGTGAGGCCTTTGTGCATTATGGTTGCAGGTGCCCAAATCCTCTTTACAATACACTTCATGTTCCTCAGGAGGTAGATTTTCTCTTGTCTTTGATAATATCCCAAGGTACCCCATGATAACTCAGCATGCTGCAACCATTCGGTCTGTGTGTTCATTATTCACTTGCCTCCTCAATTTTCCAGACAAAAATTGTTTTAATACAGCAAGAGGAGGGAATTTGATGTGTTTGTTTCAAAGTGCTGAGAGGAACATATTTCAGCTGTTATGGCTAACCAAAATGATGACTAGCACTAAATTGCATGTAATGAACTAGACCTCAATTAATCATTTCAGAAGGAAAAAAACCTAACAAAGTATTTGAACTACTGTATATACACATTCATTTCTATTACACTTTATTCTTCCATTATTTGGGTGCTGGCTGGTTGACAAAAGTACATTTCTGGGAAAGTGCACAAATTTTAACATTTCCTTACGTATCATATAACTGAGTTTAACCACACACATTACACACCTTTGAGACAGCTCTTTAACACAACAGAACGTAAGTGAAAGTCCAAGTTATCTGAGCCAAATTAATCTTAGTAATATGGCTCCACATCCACCAAAGGTGCTCAGGGGAGCTACACAATATCAAGTGGGGAAGTTCAGAGCAGCTGTTGAACATCAGCCACTTGCAATGTCACTAATGATCAATACTAACCTTTGGAAAGAAAAGTAATAACAAGAAGAGAGTCCCTAAACTGGAAACTAAACAGCACACACATCTATGTAATGTATTTTATGTTATTTATTAGCCCTCTAACCATGACACAGACTTACCCTATCGTGGTATGTGACAAAAGTTGATTTTTCTAAAGACATAATATTAAAAAAAAGTTACTCTAGCTTAATTAAGAGATGCTTCCTAAAGATGCATCATAATATTATGAGTTCTGTAATAGGGAATTAACGATGCCTTTTAAGGTCATCTGCTTCATAGGGAGAAACAATATGGCAAATTATTTTTAGCTGCCTATTTTTGAAAGCATTGGCTGAACATAAAATTTTAGAAAACCAGAAATAATAATGGACTTATTTACAAATGGCAAAAAACAGAATTGCTTGGAAAGTGGCAAATATGATATAATTTTCTGTATAAGTTGCAATATAATGGGAAAAGTACCTACCATTACCTTTACTTCAGCCTAGATATGTATAAATAGCTACTAAGTATTTCTGCTTGATGGAGAACTCCAAGTTTATAAGACTGGTTTTAAATTACTTTATTTTTTCAACTGACTTATTTATTTGTTTTGCCTTTAATAGTGGAAGAAGAAGCATCAAAAACAATAATAAGCAAAAAGCTAAGAATGGTTTTTCCCAAAATTCTGCTTAAGTGTGGAGTTTTTACAGTTTTTTAATTGAAAGAAATAAAATCAAGGAAAGAGGAGAAAAATGATCTCTGGTCATGATTAAAGCTTGTGTTCTTGGTGCTCCTCCGGGCCTGCTTGATTATGACTCTGAGTTTGATGCTTTCAAAGTTCTGATACAGTTGTGGTTCTGTGGTTGCACATTCATGAATTGTGTCTGTTGACTCTTTTGTGAAAATGTCTCTGGGGAATTAGCTTGGGATAATAAAGAAACTTGAGTGACCACTGTTGTTTGCATCCTTTTTTCAAATGACTCTTTATTGTGGTTTTGGGGGGGCGGGTTTGTTGGTGGGTTTGTTTGGGTTTTTTTTTCCCAGAAAAGCATCTGAAAAGGTAAATTTCACTGAAAACACAACATGGAGTACAATTATGACTAGCATATTTCATGGCACAATGTAATTCACTGCTTCACTCCATGTCAACACTAGTTAATTGCAGAGGATTCCAGAAAAAAAAATTTAAAAAGAACCTGCAATTCCAAATATAGGAAGAATATCTATCAATGAATACTTGGTAAATCCCCCCTGCCCCCAGCAGATTTGAGAGAGAATAGGTGATCATTTAGAAAACTTCTTTTGTATTTAGCTTTAAGTCTGAATATGAGATTTCATACCCTTTAATTGTAGTAATTATATCATGGGCCACTGAATCTACAGGAAGCCTTTATTAGTGTTAATGGGCTTTTTGAGGTGATCTCATGCTGATAGAAATAATCATCACTGAGCTGTTTAGTCAAATACAGAGCTGAACACCAGTGTTAGCTTATTTCTGCACCAGCACTCCTGCTGGGATAGAAACTCTCCCAAGAGAAAATGCCGAGGTCAAACTCAGAAAGTACAGAATCTTTCACAGACAAGGGGTGGTAAAAGGATAGTGATATTCAACACAGGCAGTAGCTGAAAATAACACCTACATGCTTTTAAATTTGAAAACACAGGCAGGCAGGGGGTTAAGTGATTCCAGGCCAAAAGTCAAGGAGCCTGGAGTATGGGAAGTCTGAGCAGGTTGTAGGGGAAAAAAATTTAAAGGGTAAAGGAAATTCCATTTATTGTGGAGCATTCTGAAGCTTGATTTGTGCACGTAGTCCAATTAGGATCTCTGCTGTATTTGGGGCATGTGAGACCCCCTGTGCACAAATGAATCCTGTAGTAATGAACCTCATTCTTATGACCCACTAAAACTTAGGAAATGAGGACAAACTTATCCTTATGGCCCTGTTCGAATATTAGCCAAAAACAACTCCCAGTACATCTTTATTTCCTTATTGGTAATTTTATTCAAAATTGTCCCCTGCGTCTGATACAATGAACATCAAGAAGAACAAGGAAAATTATGTACTTTAAAATACAATTTGTAAAGTCCTGTGCATATATATTCTATTATGTTAATCTTTAACTATAGTCGTGTTTCATTATTGCATAATAAAATAATGATAAAAATGTGTCCTCTGTGAAAGAGATACCTTCATGTGGTAACTCAGACATACTTCACTTTCCATTATAAATTGGTGATGTTGTTTAAAA
This sequence comes from Anthoscopus minutus, assembly GCA_013399455.1. Classification (NCBI taxonomy): domain Eukaryota; kingdom Metazoa; phylum Chordata; class Aves; order Passeriformes; family Paridae; genus Anthoscopus; species Anthoscopus minutus. The sequence goes on from VWYI01027286.1 coordinate 140,656, forward strand.
TTATAAGTTGTAACCTCTGAATTGATCTAATGTAGTAAACGACTATTTTTACTTAATTATGATCCACTTATGGTTTTCTTCTTTGGATGATGAAACATTTTGGTCATTGACACCAGATTGCCTGAAAGAGTTGCCCTTTTTCCGTGGGCTAGAGCATAATTTGCATAGAGTAATGTGAAACCTCAGAGTTCTCTACCTTTTACAGAGGAACATCCTGTTTAATAGCTGGTGCACAAATCTTAGGCACAAAAATCCAGATTCATAAAGGTATTTAAACATAACAACCTTAGCATTCCTATATCACTGTTGCTTTGGCAATGGACTTCACAGTCCTGCACCAAAGGCAGAAGTTTTCTTTCCAGATTTTGAAAGTGTTACCCTCTTTTGGTTCATGTATCTTCATACAATTTTCCCCACATCTGCATGTTTAAATTAAAAAACAGCTCAGGTCAAGTATAATTACTGGAAGATCTTGGTTCCTCCAGGGTAGCAGAGGGAAAAACTCAGCTACAATTATTAACTCTTAATGTAAATTTTGGTGAAACCCCCAGCCCCAGCTGAGCTGCTGCTGGCAGTTAGAGCTAATTAGCCATTCCTTGGCAGCATGAACACTTGCAGACAATAATGACTGCTGATTTTTTCACTCTTATGGTGAAAGAACTGCTGCTGTCTCATGAGAATAGGAACACAGACCTATGTGGCATGTGGTATAGGATTTCCTGCCACTTCTTGTGTGCAAAGATGAGCTCCTTGGTGGGAAGGATGCAAAGTCTGAAGAATACCTGGATTTGGGATTCAGGTGAGGTGCAACCTCTTTGCCAAGATAATGGCATCCATGGGAAGGTGCTATAGTATAACTTTTAGCACAATAAAGCTCTCCAGGGAAGGTTTAAAGTCCTAGCTGTTGGGCAGGAATTCTGTGAAATAGTCCTTGCAGTTCAGTTGTGCCTCAGCTCCATCATGGGCAGCAAAGCACCTTGGATGTTGCACCGATTTGCTGAACTTAGGTTATGGAAGAAACTGATATTGGAGTACCTAGCATGCTGTTCTCCTGAGCAATTTTTTCCCATTGCTTAAAGCCCCAACTTCAGCATAGCAAAGCAGCCTCTGCTTACAATGTGTTGTTATGTCCTCAAACACGTGCCAGGAAGCACTGCCTTTGGAAGGAAAATCTGTCTTTGCCCTCTCTTTCATCATTTGTGGTCATTTACCCATCCAAGGAGAGGTTTCTAAGGGAGTCACCAGCAGTTCTTGCCAGAGATTCCAGGCATTCAAGTGATGATTCAGATGACATTTGTGTGATCACACTGAAGAGAGCCAAATCCATATGTTAAGTGACAACTTTCAGTGTTGGAAAGGAGAGTTTTATAGCAGGATGAGTGAGCCAATCCATGGGGATGTGCTCCATGCAGTAATTCAGAATTTTGCACTTTGGAAATATTGCACTACCCACATATGCTATGTTGGGTTACATGTAGCCTTGGAAGGATGAAAGCTTTTATTCTGTATACACTAAAATATTTTGTCATTTAAAGGATACCACTGACATTTTTTCCACAGTAAAAAAATCTCTGTACCATTTGAAATCTGTCTTGTGATCACTTACTGCCCAGCTGGCCTGATTATTACTATGTTAGTGTATGAATATATTGGATTATTGAATAAATGGTTCAGTGCTAAACCTGTTAATATGGGAAGCCATCAGTCATTTCAGAAATCCCATAGAGCACTGAGATTTTTTAATACATATTTAAAGTCTGTTTGTTTGTGTGGGATTTTTTAGTTTGGGTTTGGTTTGGGAATGTTGTTTGCTTGTTTTGGTGGTTTCTTTGGTTGGTTGGTGTTTTTGTTTGTTTTTTGGTAGTTTGTTTGGGTTTTCATTTTTGATTTGTTGTTTTGGTTTTGGTTTGTTTTTTGGCGTATTTGTTTTTGTTGTTTTTTTGTTTGGTAAGGTTTTTTTCTTAATTAAGAAAAAAAGTAAAACAGGTTTAGAAGCTAACTGAGGTGTAGGAAAAGCCAGTCAGAGCTTTCAGAGTTATACAGGATAGTTGGAGGTGCTAGGACTGCCCTGGCCATGAGAAGTGATAGCACACAGGTAAGCCAGGTGTGTGGATTGATTGCACAGAATTATTGATATCTTCCATGGGACCTTATATTTGACAATAATTTACATGAGCTACATATTTGGGACGATGTCTGGGGTAAAGTGCTTGAGTTACACAATCCCGAAATGTCAATCCTGCAAGGGTTGGGACCCACTCTGCACAAGAGCGATTTATCAGCAGAGATTTATCATTTTGCATATCTTCCAGCAAAGAAAAATGGCAGGCACTCTAGAAACACTTGTGTTAGGTGGGACAGCTGGTTTATTTATCTCTCTTTCACCTGCATAATCTACTTGTCTCTAGTAAAGCTGTCCTATTCACTAAAAGCTCCACTGATTCCCTTCCCTCCTCATCCCCTTTTCATCCCATCCCCTTGCGGAGAAGATATATTTTCTCCTTAAAACAGCAAGTCTAGGCCTTATACCTGCTACATAAGCCAGAGATAAAAGTCCTTTGTGTCCCATATTTTACAGAGTAGTGTAAGAATGGTTGATTTCGTATTGGTTATACCAATAAAATATCATTTTTTCAGTTTTGCATCTGTACATCATAATCTCTTATACTTCTTTTCCTCTAACGGGTCATGAAAATATAGTTACATTATGAGTAACATTAGGTTTGTTTTCTGGCCTAGAAACACTAAAATCCAGAGAGATGAGATGGCTTTCCCAAAGTTCCAGCCTACATGGGATGACATGAAGGGTCACTGTGCCCTGCCATCCCTACTGGTGTGGATCTGATGCTTTCATCTTGCTCTTTCTTTTCTATCCTTTCTCTTACTCCCAGGAATAATTAGCTTTTCACTGAGTGAGGTACATGCTTTTCACTAAAACACAAAGTTTAAAAACAGCACAGAGAAGTAACAGCACTACAGGAAATCATAGCTTTTGTGGCCCAAGTGTAATGAAAAGGCAGTAGCACTAATAGGATTGGGAGGTTTTCAAGAAACAAGTTTCGGAGAAATTATCTGGAAACGTTGATTCTGAGACCAAAATCACTCTTTGTAAAGACAGTAATTCTTTTTATATCATAAAACGTCTGACTAGAGGGCTGAACTATGCAAGGAAATGCTGAAGACTTCTGACAAATATCTACAAAATTGCATGTGCAGTACAGGGCATGTGAAACCATGGTCTGTGCAAGCTCTCCATTGCTGTTACATCTGCAATCAGTCCTTGGGCAGTCTGGTTATTTCTCAAAGCAGAAGACAGCAGAACCATTGCTCTTCATCCGATTTTTTTCCATCATAATTTTTTTTTCCTGTTTTGTCTTATTTATTTTTACCTTGAGTCTCACAATACCCACCAGGTACAATACTTTTTGGGGGTAAAATGAATCACTAGGTTCAGAATAATCTCAGAACTCTTGTAACACTGTACACTGTTTAGAATTTGTATAAAAGAAACTCTCTAAATTTACAGTGTAGGTTATGTGTTACCCTAGAAAACAGAACTCCAGTTACTGCAAATAACTCAATTAAAATAATTACAATCCAAACTCTAAGTATAACCATATCACTCTTCCTAGCAGGATTACCACTTAGAATCTGCCAGAAGTGTTTATTAAGAGATGATGGATAAAATATTTTTTGTGATTCTGTATGAAATATACCTCAAATTTTCGTTTTCAGATGCTGAAACAAGAAAAATATTGTTCATTAAATCAAACATTCACAGAAAATGAGCTAGTTAAAGTAATAAAAAGACACTGATTCTCTGAAGTTAGTGGAGGTATCCAACACCAATGATTCCCATTCCCTGTGTTATGGAAGGATGCATGAAAACCCAAAACTGCTTATTTTGGAATTGTCTTTGGAGAAAAAAGTTGCAGTTTTGCAAAAGAATAATTTATTACCAAAGGAAAGATGGGGTTTAGAAGTAGAAGAAACCTTCAAAGCTTCAGGACTTGAAGCATTGAAAAAGTCCTCCCTCCTCAGAAAAAAATAAAAAAGCCTTTCAGAGGAGGTAGATCACCTGAGGCAGATTGGAAGTGTTGAGTGGGTGAGTGATTTTTCAGGGAAATCTGAGTTTAGCATGAGAGTTGCTGAGGGGGGAAAACCTCAGATAGGATAAAAGTCCCAGGGGAAGAGCTGAGAGGCTCCTTCTCAGTGGTGAAGGGGTTCAAGGATGGTGGGGTTGAAGTTCAGCCAGAGTAGGAGGACTATGAAGATCTTAAAGTGGACAAATTGGAATGGTAATTGTGTAGCTTGAGGAAAGGGCTATAAAAATATTGAAAGGAAGCCAATGATAATTTAGGAATTGGATATGATTTGAAGATAGAAAAGATAGTTGAAAATGTTCCTGGAAGAGAAAAGAAGCTGTGTGGGAAACTGAAAGATAGTCTGGGTAGGATCCCCTGGGTTCTCTTCTCTAGGCCCTGTCATCCTAATTCCATTTGATAAATGCAATGAATTCTATCTCAAAAGCAGATAAGGTATATATCATAATTTTAATCTTTATTTTTACTATGACCTATTTGATTGCTTGCTAGAAATTCCTTTTTCTAACAGTTGGGGACCTTCTAACTTTTATTTCTTCTGATTTCTAAATTCTGGCTGCCAGTTCTCTACTAGTCTTTATGTCACTGTTCTTAAAATGACACTGCTTTTAAAACAAGTAGGTCTTTTCACCCAGTGTGTGTGTGGTGTGTGTTAATTGGGTTACTTGGTTAATTGAGCTTTTAATTTACAAGGGCAAACTTCTTAAGCTCTTTAGCTGCCATTTGGTGCCCAAGCTGCTTTTTGCTTATATCCCTAAAGATCCCGATTCTAATTTGTTTTTCACTAAATCTCTCTCTAAGTAGATGGATGATAGTTTAGGACACTGAGCAAGAGCTGGAGCATGTTCAGTAAAGGGTAACAAGGCTCGTGAAAGGTTAAGAAAAATGTGTCTTAAGGCTGAGGGAGCTGGGTTTGGGAAGTCTTGAGAGGAGAAGGCTCAGGGGGAGCCTCATTGCTCTCTACAACCGTTTGAAAGGAGATCATAGTAAGATGGGAGTTTCTGCCATGCCTGCAGTGAGAGAACCAGAGGAAATGGCCTTAAACTGAGACAGAGGAGATTCAGATCAGACATTATAAAAGAAATGTCCATTGTTAGGGAGGCCAAGTACTGGAATAGGCTGCCCAGGAACACAGTGGAATGACCATCTCTGGAGGTGTGTACGGGGAATCTGGATGTGGTTCTGGGTGATGTGGTTTCATAGTTAGGGGTTTTAGTGGTGGTGCTGGGCTGATGGTTGGACTGGATGACTTAAAGGTCTCTTTCAACCTTGATAATTCTATACCTCTAGTCTCCTAAAGGTGACACCTTCAGTTTAGTTTTGTTAATATTCCCTTATGTATGACTAAAATAGTTCCTCCATTAGTTCTAGGGTTGCATCTCCTTTCCACAGCAGTGACCCACCACCTCACTGTCGTCCACTGATAAAAAATTGCACATATCTCATCTTCAGTTCTTTCTAAGTGATGCATTTTGTGCTACTTAATTTGATTTTAGTCCATATCTGTGATTCTTACTCTCAACCAGTTTTTGGTGTGATGTTTTTCAAGACTGTGTTTATACAAAATTTTGAGGTACATCAGCAGATTTTATAAAAATTCCTAAGTGGCATTTTTTTAAAATATTAATTCATTCTGTAATTAAGCAAGCTTCTAGATGAATTTGAGATATGCACATTTCAGATTACATTTCCCAGCTTTCAAAACTGTCTCTTACTGTCGCTCAGCTCTTTCCTCTACAATCCTTAATTACTATGGCCACTAGTAATTTCTCATTAAAAGCAGTTTACTGACAACCATGGAGATGAGGAATGTCCAGTGTTGTGCCAGTATGTGTCTGCATCTTGACTGAAAAATTGTGAAATTTCTCTCTTTTTTTCTGCATAAAACTGTTTAGCCATGCTTCTGAAAACATTTCTCATCAATGTAATGGTAGAGTAGCATGCAAACATGACAGGACACAGTCTCTTTCCAGGAGAGCTCAGACAAAGAGGGAGGATCAGGACCTGATGTACACACAGAAAAGTTTAATAACGAAGCCAAAAGTTGAACTCTCAAATCCCTGCTGAGTGGTCTTTCTTCTCAAGCTTGTTGTGCATCAGGGGAATTATTAGTCACACCTGTACAGAGGCACAGAGACATCTGGCCCAAACGAGGCATCTCTGATTCCAAGTTTTTTACCACTCTTCCCCTAAACTGACTTCTTCAATAGGACTTGGGGTTTTTTGACATTTGATCCTCCCTTCTTCTTTCTCTTGGCATTGCTTCAGTCACAGTCCCTTGTAAATTAGTTCAGTGCTGGATTTACCAAGCTTTTAAGCTGTGCAGGGAAACATTCCCTATAGACTTAGTCTTCAGCTACACTATTTCCCATTATTTTATATCTCTTCTTCCATCAAAATCTCCATGAAAACATTATTTATAAAGAGTCTTTGTTTTTTCTGCTAAATCCCATCATATAAATTTAACTCTACAATGCAACTAATTCAAAACCAACAGACATCTTGCAAAAGAACATTGAAAGAAAAAAAATCCAACACTGACTGCACTGAGCACTGAGGAGCCAAGAAGCATATGTTTCTTCTCCAATTAATTACATTTTATGTCTAAACTTTTTTGAAAGGAATTAGAGCAATAAAACATATGAACTTAAACTCATAAGCAGTCTCCTTTCCTGACTGTATTTTAAGAAAAAGTAGGATGTGTTTCTGTTGTTAAAAAAATTCTGATTAAAAAAATTAGAAAGGAAAATGTGCAGTGAACATCTGGCTTTCGGTGAGGTCCTGCTGTCTCCTATTTTTTCCAGCTGTGTTGGCTCTTTACTTGATGGGTCTTCACTCAAGCATCCCTGAAGATCATTTTCCTACTGATTGGATGTCCCTTGGCTGTCTTCCCGTTTTGAGAAGAGAAAGTAGGAATGGATACCACACATGAACTCGGCTTAAATGGGACTAAACTGTCCCCTCCACTTTCAGGCACAGCTGTAATGAAGAACTTGAAAGTATAAATAAAACCCACAAAAAGTAAACAAGGAGTCCCAGTCCGGCAGCTATATCTACTTATTCTGGAGAAACAGAGCTGTCTGAGTACCTCACCTATTCTTTAGAGCTCTGCACTCTTCTGACTAGGGCCAGCCAGGAGGAAAGGGAGCCAGGTTAAAGGTTCATCAATAAGCAGATTAAGAGAAATGTAGTCTGCTGAGCAACAGGCTGGAAAGGAGGGTGATTCCATCTGTTTGGTTTTTTTAAACTGTTGAGTGCTGTCTTATTTCCCTTTAAATGCTTATATAAATGACATCATGCTGTCCTCAAAATTTCTACTCATTTCACAGAGTATTTCCTTTTAGTCCTACACCTATGGTTGACAGCACTTTCTGAAGTCTTGGGCAAGTTTCTCTTAAAAGGATAGGACTGAATTTAAAAATGTCAGTTACCCAAGGGTAGCTATTATGGTAAGTGTTCCCAAAATTTTAGCTGAGATTTCCTAGGCAGATGTGAACATGATTTCCTACAGCACATGTGAACACGACACATCTGAGAAGGACTGTATAAAAAAGGTATTGCTGACCTGGAGCTGTGTAGTCACACTTCAATGGGGTCTTTTGGGTTTACGTTACATGCTCAAGTTATCAGTCTTCTACATGTGCAACAGGGTAGAAAAAAGGCACAGATCATTTTTTATTAATTTTACTTAAATTTTACTTAAATTACAGGTGGAAAATAGCACACATTTGGAAAATGTAAACTTATGGCAATTGTGTTTATTCTCCTTTAATCTGTCCTCTGCAACAAAGATCAAAAAATTTCAGTTTCCTATATTATAATTTTGGTTTGACCTACAGTGTGTCTTCTAAGAATAGCAGCTTGTCTTGATATGAACAGATGGATGATGCACAACCAGTTTGTAAGCTATTCCAATGGTTATTCTTGTTAAAAATATTCCTATAGTTCTAAAACTGCATCTGTTGCATCAAATCTCATGGAAATTTTCCTTTGTTCCTGCTAGCTGAGCTTACACTGGAGACCAAGTGACAGAAATTGCTTTCTGACTGTTTTAGAGGATGACAGCAATTCTCTCAGCCTGAGCAGTGCCTTGGGAAGAGTATATCTGTACTTCTCCTGCATTTAGGGCTTCTTGCGGAGATGAACTTGTGCTCTGCCCTTGGCAAAGTAGCCTGGACAACAGTGGCTGTCAAGGCAGAAGGGCTTGTAGATGTGACAGGTGCCTGGGACACCACAACTGTCCAAACTGATGTGGGGGATTGACCCTGGCTGGATGACCTGTGCCCACTCTGTCTCTGCCCTATCTCCCCTCTCCCCCACTGCACAGGGGAGAGGAAATATAACAAAGGGCTCATGAGCTAACATAAGAGCAGGGTCAGATTACTCTGCAATTACTATCGTGGGCAAAACAAATTTGACTTGAGGAATTTAACTGAATTTTTGCCAAGCAAATAAGAGAAGGGTATTGAGAAAATAAAATCAAATCTTAAAAACACCTTCTCCACACCCCTGCCTTTCACCCAGGCTCCACTTTGCTCATGAATTTCTCTGTCTTCTCTCCAGTGGTGCAGAGGGTTTATCACATATTGTCTCTGCAGCTCCTTCCTCCTCAATGGAAGTTGACTTGTCATTTCTTTCCTTGTTCCAGTCTGGAGTCTCCCTCATGGGAGACAGCTCTTCACAAACTTCTCCAATGTGAGTCCCTCCCATATGGGCATCAGGTCTCCACAAACTGCTCCAGCATGGGTACTCCAAAGTGTCACAAGTCCTGCCAGCAAACCTGCTCCAGCATGACTCCTCTCTCCAAAGCACCACAGCTCCTGCCAAGAGCCTGCTACAGCACAGGTGGCACAGATTTCCAGTGGATCAGAGCCTCCTTTGGGCATTCACCTGCAGTGTGGGTTCTCCAGGGGGTGCATCTCTACTCCCCTGTGGGACTTTGTGGGCTGCAGGGACACAGCTGCCTCACCATGGGCTGCACCATGGGCTGCAGGGAATCTCTGCTCTGGCACCTGGAGCACCTCCTCCTGCTCCTTCCCCACGGACCTTGGGATCTGTGGAATTGTTCCCCTCACATCTCCACTCTTTGGCTGCAATTGTGCAGGGATCTTTCCCCCTTCTTAAATATCTTATCCCAGAGGTGCTACCACTGCTGCTGATGGGCTTGGCCTTGGCCAGTGGCAGATCCATCTTGGAGCCAGCTGGCTCCATGGGACATGTGTGAAGCTTCTAGCAGCTCCTCATGTAAGTCTCCCCTGTAGTCTCCTGTTAACAAAACCTTAACCTGCAAACCCAATAGTGCTCAAGAGGAAGGTGATTGTCTAGTGTACAAAATATTAACCAGGAAAACACAAAGTGGTTTTTTTGGGTTTTATTTTTTTAAACAAAGGAGAACCAGTGCAAAATAAGTAAGGACAATTTCTTTTTTGGTATCACAACATGAGGAGAGTGTCCTCGTAAAGGAAAGAGCAGCAGCAGCAGTTGGTTTGACACTGCCATGGGGCACCAGTGTCACAGTGCTGCTCTGCCAAGACACAGCACCCTCCTGTAAGACACTGCCAGGACTCTGCACCCAGCTGATGGGATGGTGGGATGAGGCTGCACATGGGGACCCACGTGCATGACCTCTTGGGGCTCTCCTGCCAGGTTATGGGATTGGTGTGGGCACACAGAGTGGGATCACTCACACCTCCTGCTGCTCTATGGCCAGAGGGGCTCTGCAGAGCTGGGGGTGTGTCTGTGCTACCAACCACTGCTCATGACATGAGTGGTTAGCAGTGGGCAGGCTGTAAACAACCAGGTTAACCATGCAGGGCTGTGATTTCTCTCCTGAGTCTTAATCTATATTTCTCTCAAACGATTGCTGCTTTCTGCCATCAATATATCAACAGTTTATTTTGATCTTGAGCTGGTTTTAAAACCTTTCTTCCAAGTAACAAGCAACAGGACCAGAGGAAATTGCCTCAAGTTGTACCAGGGGAAGTTTAGGTTGGATATTAGGAAAAAACTCTGTTGAATGGGTGGTCAGGCATTAGCATAGGCTGCCCAGGGAAGTGATGGAGTTACCAGCCCTGAAAGCATTTAAAAGATATGTAGATGTGGCGCTTAGGGACATGGGAGCAGTGCTAGGTTTATGGCTGACTTGGTGATCTTAGAGGCCTTTTGCAATATATAAATGATTCTATGATTCTGTGATTCTGTGAACCACAAATCAAGATTGAAAAGAGCTGACCTACTTGAACAAAAGGTGGATATCACGCAGGTGATGGACATGAGATGACTCTAGATAAATTTGGAGACTCTGAAGTGTTCAGTGAGGCGATGGAATGATTATAAACTTGTCATTCCCCTCTAATGTCTGCTATTTGAGTTGAATACATCATGTCGGAAGGAAAACATTCACCCAGCACTGTTGCCTTATTTTTCTGCTATTTTATATTTTGATAATTTGATCAAATGAATGTGAAGGAAACAGAATAAAGAAAAAATGTAAGGTAAGCAGAATTGTGATCAAGCAAGGACTCTTTCCCTTCTGTGATTTTATTCTGTATGAATAAAATGCATACCCAGTGTGAGCAATACTTTGCTGTTGCTATCAGCTCAACCTCACCTCCCTCCCCCTGCCAGACCATGAATGGATCCTATGACACAGCTACAGGGATATGGATTGTGTTTTTAACCTCACAAGCGTTTCCTGGGGTGGATGACAGGCTGGAGTCCTGCAGAGGTAGCGGAAGCCAGGGCAGGTTCCTTGGCCAGCAGGGACTCTGAACATTTCTTGCCTTTTTACTATAGAAAAGGGACAGAAAGGAAAAGGCAAATTTGAAAGAGAAGAAGTAAAGATATTTCAAAACCCATGCATGACATGTCTAAAGCATGAATGCTGTTTTCTAGTAGATAGCCTTTGGATGGCTGATAAACATTTGCAGCCTGTCTAGGGAAGCTCTGTTCAGAAATACCCCATCAGAGAGTCTATGATGGCTTTTACATACAGCAATATAGTTGAGAAATGAGCTCTAACATGTTAATGTCCAATTAAAGTAATGAATTAAAAAATCCAAATAAGCTTAAAACAGAATTCAGCCTGATTATGGACCAAGAATAAAGCAAAATTGTTTCAAACCTGATGAAACAAAAAATGAGGGGTAAATGCTGTTTCTTTATTCCACATGTATCCGCTGTATATTTTATTTTCATGTTGTGTGATGCCAATTAGTGATGGTAAAATTTCATCTTATTTGACATTTACTGTGTCATAATAATCACAAAATTTGGATGCAAGTCCACATCCCATTATCTTGGCTTTGCAGTGGATAATAGTTTTCTGGTTTTGCAATTTTGGCTTTAGATGACCTGGGAAAATTGTATAGAGATATCCTTGAAAATGTGGTCAAGGAAATCTGATTTCTTGTTTCTTACATGAAGAAACTGCTTTAAGTCAACATTTCTTATTCCAAGAGAGAAGTTTTCTTGGCAATTATCCCAATGTTATTCTAATGTTATCTATTTGTCTTCAAAAGCTGCCAGTCTGTTAAAGGTGACTGTTACAAAGTCACTTCTAAAATTCATGATTTAAGCCATGGAAAGCAACTCGATAACTCAACAAGCTTATCTGTACCATTACCTCCCTTCCATCCTCCCCAAAGTTTCAAAGGAAGTAGTTATGAATTTTGCCTGAAACTTGCATAGATATGTTTCTACCTCACTTGGCTTCATGGATTTATAGTAGCTCTAGAAGAGGATGTTCCCTCTCTAGCTGCACATCAAAGGATTTGGATAACAGCCTGGGACAATGAAAAACTTGGACAAATGGATGTGCTGACATTACTTGAGTGCAAATATTGAAAGATGTCACAGGCTCCTTTTGAGGACATGGGCAAGAATCTCACCTTTGCAGTTAAAAGGTGATGAAATGAAAGAACGAGATGGCAGATCCTGACTTTATAGGCACTGCATGGTTTATGCACCATCTCATCCTGCTGTCACTGGTTTTGGTTTCCTGTCTTTAGGTAACACTGTGCATCAAACTGTGTCCTGCTCTCTGTAACAGATGGTCAGGTCCCACAGAGGGATTTGGGCTTGTAACCAATAATGATGTTTCAGAGCAGCAGCAGCAGTGTGTGTGGTGTATTGTTAGATGCAGTAATATGGAGGAGTTGTTTATTATAAGCTGAGGTCCCTGGTGCTTTTTTTCAGTGATTCTCCAGGAGGGAAGGTTAAAGATCTCACATGTTCCCTGTCTACCCTGTGTCTCCACAGTGTAAGAAAAGACTCATCTAGTCAATGCTTCTTTTCCCAAGAGAGGAGCCCAGCTGGCCACTGTTATCTATTGTTCTATGAGATGACCTGTTTGGTTGAGGTTTTGTTTGTAAAGTACACAGTGCAAGCTAGTTAGCAAGTACAACTCTTGATTTTTCCCTCCTGAAAATCCAAGTGAAAATTACCTGAATCAACTTTGTGTGATGTGTGTTTAATTGCATTGTTTCTTCACTTGGCTTCCAGACTTTTGGGTGAGACTTGGGTGAGGGTATATGCTTTGAGGAATCAAATCTGGTCAAAGGGTGAATGGCAGAAGTTTATGTACTCATGTTTTGCTTTAGTTCACCAGCCAGTGCCCTGGGGTCAGTGAAAAGGCTTTGGATAATGCTCTGAGGTCATGTATGCATGGACTGGATACCTCAAATGTGCTACCACCTGGTCAGTGAGTTGTACACACAATATTACAGTTTGAATGTTTCCTTACAGAGGGTGCTCCACCCTCTCTCTACCTCTGCTAAGACAAAAACTTGGTGAGAACATGGGATTATGTACAATGAAGGGAAGGAAAAGAGAAGCCAGTGAAAAGGAAAGTCACTAATTAATATTTTGGCATGTAACGAAGATTTTCATAGATTTCACATCTGTACAAAACAATAACTTCATTAATCCCTCTGAACTGTGTTCTATTGTTCTCATCCATGACTAAAACTAACTTTGCCTTTAGGAATTAGTCCAAAAGATCACAAGATTATTGTCCCATTATGGACTACAGATTGTATGTGTAGATTTATATGTCACAGTTGCCAAATGAATTGATGTGTTATTATTTTTAAATCTCAAATCAGGTGTTTAGTCTGTGGCTTGGGACAACATCATGAGGTCTGTAAACACAAAAGGGAGTGCTTTGGAATGCAAAGTGCCTGAATGCTGACGTCAGACCATCATGTTTCAGGTTGCAAATCAATATATCTTTTGGAAGTGACCTGCGTTTGAAAAAGATATGTTATAAACTTTAATTTGCTTTAAATAAGTAACTGTAACTGAAAGCAAATGGCAATTTCATGACTGAATTTTCACCAAGTCCATAAAGCTGGAACAGAAATGGTAAATTTCAACAAAGATAACCTTTTTAATGTCTACCTAACGTTAGAGAGATTAATGTACTAAAAGCAAACAATGATACTGTTATTTCTTATCATATCTTTTTAGGGTATTTGGGAGAAAGACTTCAATCATTTTGTTCTTCTCTTAGTAAACACAGTCACTGCTTAGATAACAGTCCTAGTTCTGGCATTCCTTAGCAACTGAGTGTGAAAACACAAACATGCTGCTTTATCAGTTGTGCCACCTCTACTGTGTTGCAAGTGCATTTGGAGGATATGCTCTCAGATAACCATGGATGTGCAAAAGGGGACATGCAAAAGCCCACATCTGGCCTTGAGGCACATGCAGCTGGAATATGCCCTATTCTCATCATAATTGCAAATTTTGACAGTTTTGGGCAGTATGGGACCTACTCACCCAAAAGAGTGGCTCATTGTGTGGCATGTGATAAGGAAGTGATATTTTTGACAGAAAGGTGGGCAAAATTCTGTTTTAGTTTTATGAATATCTCCATTCCGTTTTTCGCAAGAGGTAGTCCTGATGGTGATGAAGTTATTTTGTTGTAAGCTGAAGGGGAATGACTGTCCTGTGAATGCAAGAAGCCAAAATTGAGGGATTAGAGACATGGTACACATTGCACTTGGTTCATTTATGGAGCAGAAGTCAAGGAATGAAAACTCTGCTGGGGTTCAGATGGAAATCTTTACATTTTCTAATGATGGCCTATTTTTGTCTAATTCTTTTAAGGGAAAAATGACATCCACTCAAGGCAATATGTAACAGGTTTTTTCTTCTAGAAATGGAGAAATTACTAATTCACACCAAGTAGGCATACTCCAAATTCTTTTTAGAATACAAATCTTAAATAGTATACAGACATGTTTAAAATACATTAATGTAGACATAACTTTCATTACAAAATCAGGGTAGATACTTGGCATGATTTGAGACCTCTATTGTTTCAGCTATAGTGCTAGCACCATTTATTCCTATGGCATATTGGCAAAAACACCAATCATTAATCTACTTTTCTAAATCATATCTATTTCTTTCGGCTTCTGATATGTAATGAGTCTATGGCTGCAATAATAAAACTACGAAGATGCATTTCTTTGTTTCATTTGTCTTTATTTGACATGTTTTAATAGGGTATTTGACTTCTAATAAGTCAGCTTTTGTTCTTTTTAAAAAATATTTTCCTCTTATCTAGTATCAGCATTGATTAGTCTTTGCTGTGTTCAAGAATACTTTTTCTTATTACCTCCTTCAGGTCTAAATTATGAATATGCAAAATTTTGATCTTAAGTAGCATCTAATGCATGAGGCTGGGAACCAAGACAATATTTCTCTCTTTCTTATTGACTAATTCATGACTTTGGACTAGGATTATTCTTCATGTATGCCTGAAAGGCATAATCAGTGTTTGCAAAGTAACTCATGGCACTTTGATGAAAGGCACTATACACAATAACTGTGAGGTGTTTTAAACTGAGGAAACATGAGCTGGCAAGTTCAGTGGGGAAGGATAAAACTGTGGAGCAGGAAAATGCATCAATAAAGTTATGACAGTCTTCTGGGTATTTTAGCTCATTTCGTTTTAAATCTGAACTTTGCAGTGGAAGGACATCTCCATTAAGTACCAGTTGCTGTCTTCACCCTCCCCCGATGGGCAAGCTTCCCCATTATGACTCCCATATGCTATGGTCCCTTTCCTGGGGCAGGAGCAGCCACTTCTGGGCTCTCTGCCTTGAGAGAATATGGATTCATATTGCCTGTGCTCAGGACTGTATTTCACTACCCAACAGCCAACTTCTCTCAGTGACATGAGTAAAAAATGAAGTATGTAATTGTGGAAAGTCCTTTTCACTTTAGTCAGCCTCTCTGCCCCAGGAAAATGGTATCCCTGCCACAACTGCTGATTTTGCTCTTCAATCAGAAAAGTAAACTGCAAAAGATATACTGCTAAATACTATATAAGTATTTATCTTACTTTGCAGTCTCAGCCATATTCACACAGTTTCTAATTCTGCCTCAGTCTTGGATGCTGACCTTTACCAGCACATCAGTCTGGTGCCACTCTGAATTTCTGCACATGGATACTGGTAGGGAAGAGGTAATTGTTATACTGCCACGTTTTGAGTTGTCCTCTGGATCACTTCCTGAAAGACCATGACCAGAGTACATGGCCAGGTTTAACAAAGGTTGTCCATTTTTTCCTTTTTTTGTGCTCATGAAATTGAGAACTGGCTGTATTAAACCCTTGATAAGTTAGAGCGTCTACTAATACTGGCTGGATTTCTCAGGAAGACACAGCCTGAATTTTCTAGAAGGTATACTTGTCCAAAATTTTAATTTTACAGTTCTGTTAATGCAAATCTTGACTTGAGATGCACTACTTTCAGCAGTATGGGATTAATCTCACTTTATTTTGGTTACCCACACAGTACCTTTCCACATCTGGCTTGTCTCTGATAGGATCTGTGCCATCCATCTGTGTTGTCCATATAGGGACAAGACTCTCTTAGGAAACATTTCTTCTGACCTACGATAGGGTCTGCTTTAGAACTATAGACTCAAATAAGAGTTTGAATTGAAAAGAACCTTTAAAGTGCACATAGTCCAACACTCTGCAATGAGCAGGGAAATTTTCAACAAGATTAAATTGCTCAGAGTCCTGTCCCACCTGACCATGAATGTTGCCAGGGCTATGGCATCTACCACCTCTCTGGGAAACTTGTTGCAGTGCTTCACCATTCTCACAGTTAAAAACTTTGTCCTTTTATCTAGCCTTAATTGACTCTTTAAGTTTAAAACCACTATCCCGTACTTAAGACAGGACATTGTTGGTATTAAATAAAATCAATCTGGCAGAGTAATGCAAACATAATCATCAATTTTTGATCAGACAAATCCCACTGTTAATATTTAACAATTGTTCTTTTACTTGATGGCAATTGCTCATATTGCAGGGAAACTGCATAGCATGGAAATGTACTTGTCTAACTAGAATCTATAAATGCACACTTTATGGACATTTCCTGTACACACAAAAGATTGTAAATGTCAAAGAGAAAATGAACATGTTGGAGGACTAATAAGAAAATTAATTGCTGTATACAAATACTCAGATAAAGGACATGATATTCATCTAAACCAAGATCTGCAGAGGTTATTTTAGCTGTTTATGTTGCTTGGTAGTGTTTCATTGTTTCCCATAGCATTTTCCTGGAGAAACTGGCTACTTATGGCTTGGATGGGTGCACTGTTTTCTGGGTAAAAAAACCTGTCTGGGTGGCCAAGTCCAGAGAATGGTGATGAATGGAGTTAAATCCAGTTGGCAACTGGTAACAAGTGGTGTTCCCCAGGGCTCAGTGTTGGGGACAGTCTTAAATAACATCTTTATCAACAATTTTGCATGAGGAGGCAAAGGGTGTCCTCGGTGAATTTGCAGCCAGCACCAATCTGATCTGCCGGAGGGTAGAAAGGCTCCATGGAGGAATCTGGACAGTCTGGATGAGGCTGAGGTCAGTTTTATGGGGCTAATTCCAGGTCCTGCAATTGGGTCACAATAACCCCATGGAATCATAGAATGGTTTGGGTTGAAAGGGACCTTTTCTATTTTCAACACCCCTGCTATGGACAGGAGCACCTTCCACTAAATCAGATTGCTCAGAGCCATCCAACCTGGCCTTGAACACTTCCAGGGATGGAGCAGCCACAACCTCCCTGGGGAATTTGTTCCAGTGCTTCATCACCCTTGGAATAAAGAATTTATTTGTAACACTTAATCTAAACCTGCTCTCTTTCAGTTTAAAACCATTGCCCCTTGTCCTTTCCCTGTCTGTCTATACAGCAAGCAAATGTACTTATCTATGCAGCATCTGCAAATGCACAGCTTCCTGGCAGGAAAGGACCTGAACACAAGCTGGCTGTGTGCCCAGGTGGCCAAGAAAGCCAGTGGCATCCTGGCCTGTACCATCAATAGTGTGTTCATCTGCACCAGGGCAGTGATCACCCTCTGTACTCAGCACTGGTGAGGTCAC
>VWYI01027287.1:0-13059 GCA_013399455.1 Anthoscopus minutus
CAGAGTCTCCAGGAGGTTTTGCAAAACTCCCACCTTTTCAGGAATGCACAAAGCAACAGATTTGATTTAGGTTTTAAGGTTTTGGAAATTGAAGAAGACAAATAGACACAAAGCTTTTCAACCAGGCGCATAGCTTGGTGCCATGCATGGAAATTAACTGGAATTAATCCTTTTATTTTGTAAGTCTTGCGGGAAAGGTGCCTCCAGATGCTCTCATGGGGTAGGAATTCAGTATTTATTGGCAGATAAATGGAAGAAATATGTTTATACAAAAAGAAAATAGGCTGAGAACTGGGATAACCACACTACCCCAAAGGGAACTCTGGACAATGTTTATTTTATTGTCAGAAGCTGAAGAAAGTGTCACTGTTAAATTCTGATGAGGAGATGCACACCCACATCCCACTTACTGCGTCAGCTGATGCTGATGTCATGAAATGTGGATGAAAACCATGATTTTTTAAGTCCAAGCTGTCTGCTGCAAAATCTGTTCTTATTCAATCATCTTTCTTTTTCTTCCTTTATTGTTTGTAAAGTGATTGAAATGGTCAAGCCTGGAAATTTCCATCACTCTCTTTGTATAAATTAAAAACTTCATTTACTGGCTTTTTAATTGAAAAATTTAACTTATTCTAACAGCATTTACAGTAAATATAAAGATAAGCTTTGAAAAAGAATATTTAATCATTTCACTAGTGTAAAACAAAATATATTTCTAACCCTAGATTTTATTCATGCAATGAAGAAATAGTTTTAGTGACAAATTCATATACTGGCTTAAGCTCTAAAACATGATTTAAGGTGTGCTACAGTACAACAGGGCATCCTTAATTGTCACTCTCTAACACTCTGTTAAGAAAAGTGTGATTGATGTCCTTTAAATATTTTGTAATTTTTTTTTTAAAGAAAATAGATTTATTGGCATTCACTGAGGCCCAAGTTCCTCCATTATGTATGTCTGGAACTACTTAGACATTTCAGATGTAGTCACATCGCTTTTGCATTCTCTTTTCTTTAACTTCATTGAGCAGCCTTAAAGCCATGGGATCAGTCCTGGTATTATTGATTTATGATTATCTTTTGAATTCCTTTTGCAACCTGCATATGAACCAATCCACAGAAAAAGGAGCATTTTGTTAAAGGCAATCGAAAGGCAAAGTAATTCCTTATTTCTTTTCATGTTTTACTGTTTGAAATCCCATTGAAATATTATTGTCAATGTTTTTACCTCCTCCATGCTTTAAAACAATTTAAGAAGAAAGTCTAATTAAAGCAATAGGTGCTAGTGATAAGAAAGAGAAAAGAAAGGATGAGAGCAATTCTTCTGTACTGTTAATAACAACATAATGCAGGAATCTCTGTGAGGGTGGTTAGGTCCTATCACAGGGTGCCCAGAGAAGCTGTGGCTGCCCCTGGATCCCTGGAAGTGTCCATGGCCAGGTTGGACAGGGCTTGGAGCAACCTGGGCTAGTGGAAGATGTCCCTGCCCATGGCAGGAGGTGGAATTAAAAGATTTATGGTCCCTTCCAGCTCAGGCTGTTCTATGATTCCCCTTTATTTCCTATTAATTATAATGAAATAAATTTCTATTTAAGTGAAATTACCTTTCCAAGTGTTTTTTCTTTATTTTTTTTATTATACTATTTTGAATTATACTATTTTGGTCCCTTAAGGTCTCAAAGTACTTCATAAGAAGCAAAGCAATATCCTTAGGATTTGTAAACTGGCACATATGGGGGGATTTAACACCGTGGGAAGGATTGATTGTGAAGGTGATGTGCGTGAAGCAGTTATCTCTCCCTGTGCTGTGAACAATGGGATGACTCTGGAGTCAGAGCAGGAAGGATGTTAAAAGCTGTGGGGATATTTGTTGATAAATTAACAGGAGTTGCAGTTGGCTGTACTGCTTCCTTCCCCACATCCTTCACTGCAAATTCTGTGCTGAGTGTCTCTCCCACCCACACCCTGTCAAAAACCCTCTGAGTGCTTGGTTTGAAAAACAATGTCTGAATTCTCTGTTGTAGCTGTTGGTAGCTTGTGTAAACTCACACAGCACCAAATTTTCTCCAAGCCCTAAAGATAGAGCTCATGTTAGAAAATCATCCTTCCCCAGATTAGCGGGGTTATTTCAAAGCTTTGAAAAAAATAATAAAAAAGCTCAGCAACTAATGCTTCTATTAGCCAAATACAGAAAGCAAGGAATTTCTTAAGTTGTGTGCTTTGTTGGGAATTCCAAAAGTGATGGCTCTCCTGGGGCCTGTATAATTCATACAGCACTTTAACCTGTGATTAATTACAAAGGCAGCAGAAGCTTTGCTTCTTCCCACTGAAAATCCTAAAGTAAATCTGGGCTAGGCTCTAAGAGACTCAAGTGACTTGCTGGGCTGATTAAAAACCAGCCATCCTGCCGAGCCTTGGGACAGCACCAGGGAAAACCGGGATCTCTGGGAGGGAAACGTCTGCCAGACACCAATGCACTTTGTTGTTGTGAGGAGAAAAGGGACACTGAAGAGAGAAAAAAGGGTTCCACACAAGTGCAAAGCTGTTATGTGGCAGAACAGGCAGGACTTTTGGATTTGGGAATAGTGTTTTTATGGGGGTTTGTGAATTTCTGATGTGCTCTGTGAGTAGAGAGAGGAAAATGGTGGTAGTGCCATGGAAGCACTAGCTTCAGTTGAACCACTGCAGGGTGAATCACAAATTGGGGAGTTTGGCCATGCAGAAAAAGCCTCTTCGCTGATGCTATTTGAAGAGCACATCTTCCTGGCTGAAGGTGAATGGTCTGTGAGCAGGGGTTTGCTCTCACTGAAGCCTAGAAATAAAAGTTCCACAGAAAACCCAACTTCATTATGTGAACTTCTCCCGCAATGACTACTCTGCTATTTTTGTGTTTATTTGTGTTCCAGAGGCTGTCACAAAACTTTGAGGTTATTGGAATAAGATGAGATGAAAGGGTTAGATAAAGAGGGGAGGAATAAGGTTTTGTTCTGGATTTTTGTTTGGCTTGAACCACTGTTGTTCGTTGTCAACCTATTTCAACTTATGTCAACCTATTTCAGCCAGAAGCTGGGTCAGCCTTGCATGGTGGAATGGTTTTCTGCATATCACTAACGTGACTCCCTGCCTGGGCTCTGCTGTGCCTGTAGCTCAGGAACAGAAGAGTAAGAAAGTGGGAACACAAGATCCATCTTCTTGTGAGTGGAGAGTGGGCACATCTAGTGCATTGACTGAAAACATGGGTTTGTGGAAGGCAGCTAAGATCTTGGGAGAGCTGAGAAAAGCAATCAGGAGTACCTCTGGGAGCCACAACTCCTTGAAGTATATCTCACCCAACACAGGATGTATTTGTGAAGGATTAGGATCACTGAGACCACACAAAAAGCTGTTTGCTATTACTTCCCCATCACCACTTTCCTCCCCTCACAGAGAGGTGGGAGTGGAGAGCTATAAAAGTTGTGCTTTGGGTCTCGTTGTTGTCATTGTGGTGGTGGCACTGCCCCAGCTGTTGCTCCCTCCCCTGATCCTGCACCTGCCCCAGGGCACAGCCGGGCTCTTCTCCCTCCTTTCAGAGATATTCAGGGAGCTGCAAAAGGAAGTGAGATAACCCACATGAGCAAAATAAATCAGAGAAATAAGGAAGTAAATGGTTCTGCCTTTCAGTTTTTGGAAATGTACAAGGAGAGGCAGCAGCTGGAGCTGAACAGGGGAAGGGTAGAGCTGTAATCAAGATGCTCATTTTTCAGCAAGCCCCAGATGCTGATCAAGAAATGCAAAGTTTGTGCTGACAAGGAGACAAGGGCCTCAGTTCTTATCCAGCAGAGGGTAAATTAAAAAATAATTATGGAGAACAGCAATTTCTCTCAAAGTGTTCAATGCCTTGCATATTTATCCCAGAGTTATTTTCTTTCTGTGGATGAAATAGAAAGGTCTGGGAGTTGGTCTGGGGATATTTAGTGCCTGTTTGTTTCCCTAACAGTTTGTTCCCCTGTCCACAGGCCATGACCCCTCCAGCTGGCAAGCATGAATGAAGGAGAGTTTTCCAGGTGTTGTGTCTTAGGAGAGGTTGAGAAGAGTATAAGCAAACTTGTAAATGAGTGGAACTCCCAGGCAAGGAAACTCAGAAACAGCAAAGACAGATTTTGCTCATTTGGTATTGCTATGAATTGAGAGAATTCAGTTTGCCACATCCAGAGTGCCACATCCAGACTTTTTTTAAACACATCCAGAGACTGTGACTCCACCACATCTCTGGGCAAACCATTCCGATACTTTGTCACCCTTTCTGTAAAAAACTCTTTCCCAATAGCCAACCTCTATTTCCCTTGGTGCAGCTTAAGACTCTGTCCTCTTTGTTCTGTCAGTTGTTGCCTGGAGAAAGAGACCAAATGGAATGGACATAAGCAATATTTTCCCACCTAAGTGAATATTGAACAAGTTTCTCAGGCTTGTTCTTGAAATATCCAAGCAACTCCACTGCTAAATCATGGGTACAGTTCAACGTAAACATGGAATGAGTAAAGAAATCTGTGTCTTTGGTTTCTGGCCCTTTGGACAACCTCAAATTAAATCTTAATTCTACCCCTATGTGATCTATTCTTTGTCTGTCCTAACCACTAACTGAGATAGGTCTATAAAGAGTGCGTATTTAAGGAAAAAGTAAAAATTCTTGGCCAGTTGAGTGGTTTTTATTTTATATTTCTATTGCACCATACATTACAGCGTAGACTGCTCTTCCATATATCATGGGAACGCAGAGAAAATATGAATAGGTTGGCTTATAGATTTAAAAGCACTGGATTGTTCAATGTGTGCTCCCAGCTCCTCTTTGAAATTATCCTCAGCATAAAACATGTATTTACATTCAGATCAGAAGTATCCACAAGAGGCATGCAGCTGTGGAATATGTTACATATTGTAATTATAAAGATATATTTGTTCTCTTTTCCTGGGAATAGATTCTGGTATTGATTTGTTCTCACTTCTGCTCACCTCCGCTAAGACAGTGGGGGGAAGGTGGATTTTATGGGAAACAACGTTAATTGCCTTATCTCTGGGGAAGAAATACAGTCATTGAAAACCTCACTTAGAACTGGGTGGTAATTCCTCAAAACAGACTTAGAATAATGATCCAAGCCATGTTCTTTCTTAATTAAGACTATAGTTATAGATGGTTACTGGGATGCTTGGAAGGTTTGGGCAAAAGAGAAAGCCTAGAAAGTTAAAGGGGAAAAATATAATGTCAAGAACACATTTTTAAAATCAAATGAAAGCTGTAGCTTCTCTAAATAGTTTTGAGAACAGGAGTTTCCAGCAGATTCAGTCATATGATAAGAGAAAACCTGGACAAAACTTGAGTTTTACTTTTAATCCTTCAAAAAAAGAACCAACAAAGAGTCGAAAGACCAAAAAAAAGAACCAACTCAATCCCCAGACCCCACAAAGATCTTTGTGGAATATTCTGACCCTCAGACTTGCCTCTTGTTTTGCTGGACATCAGTGTGGAGACAAACTCCACCAGAATGAGCAGATGAGGCCAGGGAGGCACATGAGATCTGTCAGTCCAGGATTACCTGTATGAACAGATAGGATTTGTAAGCTTTGAACCTTCTTTTCACCTCTCCTAGAGGCAGTGTCCCAGAATTGCTCATGGACTGGATTGATTTGGAGATGCTGCTTTGAAAAGCAGTAATGAGTTTGATGAACTATTATCTTGCCTGTTTTTCTTGAGCTGCAGGGCTTTATTAGTTCTAAAATATGAGAGCCTCCAAAATTACTGCAGCAATATGGATACTGTTACTAGAAAGTTCTTTGTGCTTGAGGTAACCCTTCTATTCCAGTTTGTTTCAAGAATAGTTACAATATGCTCATTTAAAAAAAAATAGAGACGAGGAAAAACAAACCCTGAGTTGCAGAGAACATTGAATCAGATAAATAGATCAATTTTCTTGGCAGAATAACAATGTTTTTCCTTCTTTGATATGGGGCAAATGGAACTTCTGAGCTGTGTTCTCCACTGAGATTAGAGATGTATTTGGAGCCCAGAGCTCTCCTCTATCCCAATTTAGTATTAACAAAACCACAAAAGCCTCTCTGCTTTAAGCACTGCTACTACTGCTATTAAAGAGTGTTTCTACCTGAAAGTAGAACATGAATGGCTCTGGCTTTTCATGCACAAAGAAATGTATTCAGCTCCATTGCTGAAACACTTCAATTCATGATGTTTGTTCTGCCGTGGTGTAGATGGAGATAGCACAGCGGTTCTTTCTCTTATACCCCCAAGAGGAACATCCTGTCCCCTCTCATCTCAGCATTGATCCATGCCAAATCTTCTTCCTTTCCCCATTTTGGGTTTTCCAGGATTTTTTTTTCTCCTTTTTTTTTTCTTCTCCCTTGCAATTATTGTAGGTACCTTTTGGCCCAGATGGGTCTACCCTTGCATGAAAATTAGATTTTAATTAATCTCTCACAAAAATTTCTGCCTCGTGTGGATGATGTCATGTTCCCATTATCTAACCCTTAATAACTGATTATAGCCTGATTGAATGTACTAGAGGAAAAATGACAGGATGTTAGGATATAAAGTTCATTAAGGAAAATCAATTTGCAAGGCTTTAAATTGCATTAAGGGCTACCCTTTAAATCATCTAATGTATTTCTTCCTGGTTTGGGAAGGTAAATAAGCACACTGTGGAGAAATATGTGCAAGGACAAGTGTTAGGTTTTGTGGGTAAATTAAATTGCAAATGACTGAAGATCAGACAACAATTCCATTATCAATGATAAGCTGCCAAGGTACTCAGAGAAATACTTTGCCAAATGCCTTATGTTTTCCATTTCTTTGTCATTTAGAAATAAATAAATCTTGCTCGGAGGCTGGACTGAGATCTCTCTCATTTTATTAAAAAAGCCAACTGAGAAGGGTTAATGACTATCAACTCCATTACTTGCTCTCTGTGATGGATTTGGCAGCCCTTTTCCATGCCAGACCGGATGTTTTCATCTTTTTCAAGTCTATAAACAGTGGAAGCTGCTCAGAGTCATACTCCTGGCACTAGCAGCAGCTTGGATGCATTTCAATTCATTTCTTGTGCTCTGAAGCGAATTCATACCTTCGTGAATTGTTTAACAAAAACAGGCAGTGGGAGAGAACCTCACCTTGGCAGGAAGCTCCTGGGGTGTGATTGAGGTTGTGGTGACACACTGGTGACAGCTGATGTCCCGTGGAACTGGGACACAACAGACATGGGGGTGTTCATCGCAGGGGCTCAGGATACCTGCACCTGCTCCTGGCCTCCTGGGTGCACAGGGGAAGGAAATTTGGAACAATTCCAAGAGGGAAGGTAACGATGGTGAATGGAGTCTGAGAGCTGTGGAAGGAGGATAAGAAGGATTACTGGACCCTGAGATGTCAAGAAGGAAGATAAGGATGATAACTGGATCCTGAGGTGTGGACCAGCCTATGCTACCTTGCATGTACTGGTTTATTGGGCCATCCCTTGCTTTTCATGATCTCTGTGCTTTAGCACCAGGCAAAAATCGGTTGGTTCAAAGCCTAAATAAAGTTATAGGAAAACTCCACAGTATTACAAGGTAAATTCACTCAGATTCCATTCTGTAACAGAAGCTTTTCTCTCCAGCACCGAGGTTTCTTCTTGATGTTGTTCTGGGCTGGATTTGGGGATCATAACAAGAGCTGGTCCATTTATACCCCTTCTCTTTTAGCCTTTGTCATTCACACATTCCCAGCACTGACAAAGGTCCCTCTCCTGTCCCTGATTTCTTTCCAGTCCTCTTGTGCTGACTGCAAAGGTACATAAATAATAAAATAAATCCAGTGTCATGGATCTGAGCCAGTCTCATTCTACTCCTAGAATTCTTTGTCCAAGATCCAACTGTTCACCAGAATTCCATGGTTTTGCTTGGCTTCAGTGAGATGAGGAACCCAGATATCTCAGTATGCAAAAGCAGCCTCCTGCTTATTGTGATTCTCAGGAAAGACAATTAATTAGGACTTCAAAGGAAGAAGGTAGCATGTGTAGCATAAGCTTTAAGTCACATTTTGTCACCTCCCTAGAAGTTGTTTTAAGAGGGAAGAATTGGTACAGTATGTCTTCCTCTTTGAGAGGACTTATACAGAGGTTTTTAATTACTTTGGAGATTTCTTAAATGTAATTTTGTATGATGGCATCTGGTACAAACTGGATGCCTTGCTTTGATCTGCTGAGGAAGAAAGGGTGACAGTTTTTCTTCAAATGAAGAGTAGCATCAGCAGAAAAACAGAGAAGGAATTAACATATTGGAGCATCACTTTTCTAGTAATCATCACCCTATTAAATATGAAGGGGAGGATTTTGAAAATCAAGTTTGCATTTTGAACAACGTTACTGGGGCTGAGTTGCCCTCATTAGCTATTTTGTATTAAATTTGATAAAAATCTAATGCTGACAAGCACTGGAAATGCTTTTTTAATCCTGTTTTTAATCATTTTAGATCACCTACTAAATATCTTTTAATATTTTAATGGATCTCACATTCATAGTAAAAAGAGGTGAATAAATTGAATGGAGAAAATAAAAATGCAAAAATCTTCTCAGGCTTTTGCCCCTCGTAACAGTATCAGAATGAAATTTATGGTGCATCTGTGTTTTGCTTTAATTTCAGTTTGCAACCATATTTTTGCATATTTGATGTGACTGGAAAAGTATGTTGCATAGTTTTGCAATGAATTTGCATTTCAGGTACTAAATTTTGGCCAGTTTTCTTCTAAACTTCCCATGACTTTTAGGCCATTTAGGGATTATTTTTTTTTGCAGGATTTTATGACATTCCCAGTGTCTTCCCTGAGTGTAAATAAGATGCATCCAAATATACTGATGTTCATTTTTATGTCTTATCATCTCACAGATGAACTCTTAGTGAGCATTTTCATTCTGAATAGAATTCATTTTGCTGGCTTTATTTTCAAACCTACCTATTTGAGAATGTTAAAGAGGGGAAAGATATGTTTTAATAATTCTTTTTGTTTATCGTGAAAACGGATAAAAATTCCTACAAATATTCATTTAAGTCTTTCTTCATTGAAGGCTTTTATTCCTAAGGTATATAGTATCCATGTTTTGTGTGCCAAAAGCATCAGGTTAATTTTTTCAAGGGACTTACTAAATCTTTTCTTTCAGGAGAAAGTTGCTGCTGGAGAGTTACTCCTTTTTCCAGGCACTGATTCCATGTGAGACATCCGGAGAGAAGGGAAAGGCCAATGTCCTTTCACTGACAACTTTTTTCTCAGATGGTTGAAGGAGGGCTTTAAATATGGTTAATCTACTTAATTATGATTTTGTAATGTTCTTTTAATTGAATATTTGTTGTGCTGAAGCATCTCCATCAGAAAAGCCATTAAATTTGGGTTAAAGCTCTTCGACCAATCCCAGTCTGTGCCATGTACTGGGGACTTGGCAGCTCATCTCAGTCAGTAAGAGAATCATTAAAGTTGGGAAAGACCTCAGCATCTTCAAATCCAACCTCTGGCCTAATACTCCATGCCCCCAGTATCCTGAAGCACTAGCTGGCATCTCTACACATTTTATGGGCACTTCCAGGGATGAGGACTTACTCTACCACTGCCTTGGGGGGGCTGAGAACCCTTTGAGAGAAGAAATGACTTCTTTTTTGTTTCAAGAGCTCTCTAAGCTCTCCCCTTGACTTCATTTGCATCAGGACAGCAGAGGAAAACAGAATAAGGACCCAGCAATGTGTGGTACCAAAAAAAGCATCTCTTGCTCCATCTCTGCTATGGTAGTTCCCTCTTTAGGCTTGACAAAGGGGGTTTTGGACATGGGCAAAGACAACTGCCTGCAGGAAATATGTCCTGTCCCTCGTGCATCCCTGAGTCTGCAGGCTCCTGATAATTTGAAGGCACATTGGCACTGACAGCCTCCTCTTTCTTTCTGCTAGCTCAGCAGAATCCCTGTCACCTGGAGGAACTGTGAAAATATAGAACCAGGCAGCCCAAGCTTCTCATTTTCTTAGGAGTTGGGATACCTCTGGAAAATTATCTTAAAAACATAATAATTATGGTTGACTTGCTTTGCAATTAGGAAATTTTGTCATGCAGGGGTTGCTGCTTAACATGACAAAAAGTGAGTCAAATACAGAGCAGAGCTGCAGCAGGAAAACAGTAAAAGTGGTAAGAAATGAGAGGGAATGCAGGGCTTTTTTAGATTTGGGACAACGAGAGGAGTGATAAGGAAATCCATTGTGTTTTCCATCCAGCTGGAAATCAGTGCAGTTTAGGCGGTGTGGTTGTGCTGCAGGGATGGCAGGGAGAGGAAGGCAATCTGATAAGTGAAATGATGCATAATTCAGTGCTGCAAGGGCAGTATAGGAAAACAGTATCATCTCCAGAAAAATTAATCTGTCTTAGGTTTATGACTGTCTCAAGGCCATTTGTTCCATTATTAGTTGAGTCACAGGTAGAGATGTGATTATTATTTCAAATGGAAAGTTGTTTTCCAGCAGCCATTTTTGGAAACTGCTGTCTCAGAGCAGAGTCCCTTCTCTGAAGTAATGCTTTCATTTGGAAGTACAATAGCAACTGTCAGTTGTGCTTCCTTTTGTTTTATTTACATCATCTGTGTGTTATCATTTCAGGAAGGAAATGTGTCTATGAGCAACCAGTGCCAGATGTCTGAACTTTCACTTGTCATTTGAGGTGTTGGCAGCACCACTCACTTACCCCAGTCACAACCAGCTGCAGGAAGTTGACTCTACTTACAAATTGCAACAAATTCATAAAACAGAGGAGGAAAGGAGTATCATGGCACTTTGCAGGATACTGAGGCATGGAGAAGTTTGGTCTCCTGCGCAGAAGTGTTAAGGGGAGACCTGACCAGGTATCTGTTGGACAACATTGTGCAGCTCTAGAATGATCTGTCTGCACACTGTGATTAAAATCACTCAGCAAGAGCTGGTGCAGCTCGGACTAGAGGCTTGAGCTCAATGGACCGAACCCCCTGAATTTATGATATCCCATCTTTGGCAGCACTAAGGTTGACTCTAAATGCCACTAGAAAGGATTAATGATAAATAATGAATTTAATATATTTTAAATGATAATGTCTATATTATACTTCATATAATACAATACTGTATTTTGCAATAATAGATGTTAAATATAATATATGATAAGACAATTATAAACCCCAAGTACCTGT
The DNA here is from genome assembly GCA_013399455.1 of Anthoscopus minutus. Classification (NCBI taxonomy): domain Eukaryota; kingdom Metazoa; phylum Chordata; class Aves; order Passeriformes; family Paridae; genus Anthoscopus; species Anthoscopus minutus. Next base: position 11,211 of record VWYI01027287.1, read on the forward strand.
TCAGCTTCTGGAGTGATTTCCATTTTCTCTCTTTTTATAGAATCATAGAATGACAGAACAGCTTGGGTTGAAGGGAGCTTCAATCTCATCCAGTCCCATCTCTTGCTATGGGCCTGGACACCTTTAACCAGACCAGATTTCTCCAAGCCTTGTCCAACCTGGCCTTGGACACTTCCAGGGATCCAGAGGCAGCCAGGATGGGGGGAAATTCCCCAAATATAACTGATCTGGAGCTTTTTTCTTTCAAGTCTGGACATATTTTCTTTCCTAGACATGACCAACCTGCAATGAACAGGGCACTGAATCCTGCCCAGCCTGCAGCCTGTGACCTTTCCAGGTGGGTTTAGTTTTCCAGCTGAGCATGTCTGGGCAGGAGTTCAAATTTGAACAAGCTGCATCGAGGGGAGATGGAGGTGGAAGAAGAGTTGTTTGGCATTAGGGATTTCATGTATGAAAATGGAAGATGTAGTAGCTTTTGTTCTCTTTAGGACTAGACATGCCAGGAGCATGTCCATGGCTCTTACCCCTCAGGCTATCTGACAAAATTACAGATATTTCCTGCACTATGGTGACACACTGAACATTCATTCACATGTCTCATTCATGTCTCATTGTTCACAAACAGGGTCATGGCTTTAACATCCAGGGACAGAAAAATGTCCTTTTGAATTAGGCCAGCCCTTGTTCTGTGCTTTTTGTCGAGTTCCTTGCCCATTACAAGAGGGTTTTTCCAGAAACAATAGAAGGCAGCAGATAAGGGAGCAGGCTACAACAGATAGGAGTATTTGGTTTCTGTCAGTAGACAAGCAGCTCCCTTCCTCCCTGATATAATGCCTAAAAGACAAGAACAAAAGCACATTTTCATTCACCAAGTTCCTTCAGTGCTGGAGCTGATAAAATCTGAAACATTCATTCTTAGCCAGTGGCAATGGGAGAGGAGATGTGACTCTTTTCTCAGTGGGTAGTAAACAAAGGGAAGGGACAAAAATCCTGCATTGCCCAGTGGGGAGCAAACAGGATAGAATTGAGGGAAGAAAGATCTTGGGAACAATGCTGCAATTTAAATTTCATAGAATTACAGGATGTTTTGGATTGGAAGGATCATTAAAGCCCATCCAGTGCCATCTCCTGCCATGGGCAGGAACATCTTCCGCTATCCCAGGTTGCTCCAACCTAGCTTTGAACACTTCCAGAAATCCAGGGACAGCCACAGCCTCTCTGGACACTCTTTGCCAGGGCCTCTCCACCCTCATAGGGAAGGGAAGAGGGGTAGGAATGTTCTCAAATTTTCCTTTAAAAAAAAAAATTATAGGACTTCCCTCATCTTGCTGGAAAATCTTCTGTAGGAAGTAAGCAAGTTTAAACAGCTAAATCAGTATGAGTAGGTCTGAGATTATCTATTTAATTAGGTTTTATGCTTTGAATCTAGAAATGTTTGCATTAATTTATACTTAGTGTGTTGGTTTGACATTAGTTAATATTGAGGAGGAAGGAAGGAAAACATCTATGGAAATAGTTCTCCTGAGAGAGGCTCTTGGGAGCTTCAGAAAGAGCCAATAGCTGCCCAGTTCTGAGAACTGACAGCTTTATAAACCATTAGAAATCAGAATCCATCCCCGTGAACACCCATTTTAAAGCCCGTGAACTCTGAACTGTCTCTTTTCAGCTTCCTGCTTCTGAAGGTGTCGGGGCTGCAGGGGGAGAGGCCCGGCCTGGTTCCAGCGCGGCTCACACGGCCTGGCCGGGCCGGGCCATCCCCCCACCCCCAGCGGCTCTCGGGCAGGATGAGAGGCCAGGGGAGCCCTGCAGCCGGAGCGGGGTCCAGGCTCTGCCTCCGGCCACCCTCGCC
>VWYI01027287.1:23421-89854 GCA_013399455.1 Anthoscopus minutus
CTCCCTCTCCCTCTCCCTCTCCCTAACCCTAACCCTATCCCTAACCCTATCCCTAACCCTAACCATAACCCTAACCTCTAGCTGTAATCCTGACCCTGGGCCTAATTCTAATCCTAACCCTAAAACCAACCTTAACCAGAAGCTCTAACTCTAAGCTTGACCCTAGCCCTGAATCAAACCTTAACTCTAATCCTTACCCTAACCCTGATCGTAACCCTAACCCTTAACCCTAACCCTAACTCCAACTCTAACCGCTATTCCTAATCCAAAACCTTTTGGTTTTTTTAGAGTTTCTCTCTAAACTATTATTTCCTTGTCACATTGGCAACTAGTATCTTTATTATTTTCTTTCCCTAAACTATCCCAACAGACCTGAGCCCCCAACATTTTTGTGACCAGAAAAATCTCACCTCACTTGAGGCCTCACCATGGAATGGGAAAAGGCTCTATTCAGTTGAGATTTTCTGCCAAGTTTTCATTAAATTTCATGGTAAAGATTCCAGTTAGTGAATCCTTACCATGAAACCAGTAGGATTCCAGTTAGTTTTCAGGTAGGGCTCAAAAATCTTCTGTAGCTGCTAAAACCTCAGAGAGATAAGACCCCCCTGATCCCCTAGCACAGCCAACCTGGGTCTGGTTCTTGCTGAAAATCTGCTGCATCTGTTCTCATGAAACTGAGAATTTTAAAAATGTTTGCTGCCAACTGTAAGTCCTTCTTTTTGCTCTATAAAATCAGGTGGAGCTGATGAAATACAATTATCGAGATAGCTCTGATGAGGAAAGTCCTTCATGTGTTGGTATTTGGATGAAATTAACTGGATTTTCTTTTTATTATTTTTTTTTATTTTAAAAGGAAGCACTTTTTTCTTATTGACTGTGTAGTTTAAAATGCCACAGTGAGTGAGGTGGGAAAATCTTCAGGAAGTATGTGATCTGAATGACTGGCAATGGTGGGAAAACAGACTTTCTGTAAAAAATTAATTTATTTAAATCAACCTGTGCAACAAAAGTCATGCACATCACTGGGACCATAATACCCATGAAATCACTGCTCACCACCATCAGAACAACACAGGGCCCTCAAGGCTCCTCGTTCCCTGTGCCTGTGCAGCATTTCAGGGATAGAATTAGGGATGGGAGTAGAGCAAAACAGCTGAAAAAATCTTGGCAGATTTTCCAGCTTGAGTGGCTTTCAAGACATGCTAAAATAATGCAAATTTAAATGTTTACTATTTTGCATCAAGTTGATAAATTTATTATCAGTTTTCATATTCTTTAGTCTTTGATTACTTCTCCTAGATGCTAGTTATTAAATCCTAGAATCCCAGAATGGTTCATGATTGAAGGAACCTTAAAGCCCATCCAGTGCCACCCCTTTCTATGGGCAACCTCATTCAGTTCCACGCCCTGCGAAGGGCAGGGACACCTCCCACTAGGCCAGGTGTCTCCAAGCCCCGTGCAGCCTGGCCTTGGACACTGCCAGGGATTCAGGGGCAGCCACAACTTCTCTGTGCACCCTCTGCCAGGACCTCCCCACCCTCACAGGGAACAATTCCTTCCCAATAGCTATATAACCCTGCCCTCTGGCAGTGGGAAGATATTCCCTGTGTCCTGTCACTCCAGGTCCTTTTAAACAGTCTCTCATCCATGTCCATGAAGTTTCTCATAATTTAAGTGTCCAAGCATGAGGGGACTGTACCAGTTTATACCAACTGATATTTTAAACAATATTGGTTGCATCAATGTGCCTCTCCATTTATTTATAATTTAATTGTTGTCTCTAACTGTGGTTTGAATGTCATGATGAGTAATTGCAAGAGACAAAATGTCCCAAGAACCACTTTTCTGGGAATTACCCAGGAGAACAACAAGATTTTTGTTCATGAGGTTTAAACAGCATCAACAAATTGCTTGTTTATTGAGAATCTTGCTTGGATTGTTAGCAAGCCCATCACAGCTGAAATTCAGACCCTTATCTCTTGGGTGCTTTTTTGTTTTCTTTTTAACCTTTTAGGATAATATATTTTAAAAAACATCTAACTAAAAAAAAAAAATCACATTTTGGGAGTAAAACCTTCCTGATATGAGGGCACTTTTAGAAAGAATCTCTGATTGCAAAAGTTGAGCCCTGTTAAACAATTTCAAGAGAGTTTGGGCACCAAAATAACTCTTCTACATCATGAAACATAGACCCAGCAGAAACATTTAGCTCTGCAGCACTACTCACAGCCAGCCAACACCTCAGATGATTGTTTACAAGGCTCTGTCCATAAGGGAATTTGATTTTATCACTGCTTTCTTTGCTAACATCCCCCTCTGCTCCAAAGTTGCTAACCATCATTTTATTTCAGATTGTCAAACTAATTAATGTAATTAAGTTAAACTCAGGCTGCCACCTAGAGCTGTAGATAGCAAAGCCATTTTTAAGGAGTTTGCACCTTTGGTCTACGACAGCTGAGCAACATTTCCTAAAATATCATTGGCATCTTCCCTTGGAGGAGGAAAAGCCAGGGTGAGCTTCTTGTGCTGGAGCTCTGCTGAGGGACAGATTGTTCTGATTTTGGGCAAAGGAGGCACATCAGGCTCAGGATGAAGGTGATCTGCAGAAGTTTTGTCAGCTCTGAGCTTTCCCTGCTGCCTAAAATGTCTTGGGGAGGAAAGGGAAGGATACAGGTATCCATGAGCTGTGAGGGCCAGAGCCCTTTGGTGGTTTGGGTGCCTGTAGCCCCTCTCAGCTGGGGAAGGCACAGGGACATCACCTCACCTCAGCTTCTTCCAGAAGAGGACACTGCTTTAACCCTCTATCAGGATGCTTTACAGCAGGGACATCAGGATGCATGGGAAACTGGAGTTTTGGGGACAGTGATATTGTTAAAGTGGTGTGATCTTTGTATCAAGAGCAGTTGGGGGCCCAGGTAATGGAGAACTCACAGTGTTCCCCAGTTTTCTTTCATTGGCATTTAACCTATAAAAATGCTTTCACCTCCAGCTGCATACTTTGGTATAAAATGGGAAAAAAGAAGTTTAACAGTCTTCTGCAGTTTCTGTTGCCTTCCCATCTGTCAAGGCTCTCTTTTATATGGAGCTTGCTGGCTTCTATGAGTCACTGGGGAGGCTCTGCCTTGATATATGTTGCAGTGTCATAAACCAAGGTGTGCTCAATCCAATGCTAATAAAAGCTAATGGTACAAGTAGAACAGTAAAAGGTGGGACAAAGCTAATGTTAATCCTTTATTAGAGCATAGAAATAAACCTTCCTCAAGTTTTCTACCTCTCAATGTGGGTTTTCCCCCAACATCTCAAGGTTACATTTACATATTTTTTAAGGGTTTGGTATTTGTGCTGAATTCCTCACCACAGAGGAGGATAGTGGTTCGTGTGTGTTTTTTAATCACTGATTGATTTGTTCTCTGGAACTTTTCAATTGTTCTAGCCACAATGAATACCCTCACTTCTGTGGAAATAATTCCTGAGTTTTGGTAGCTGAAAATCTGGTCATCTGCCTGATTTTAGGATTTTAAACCAAAATGCTGTGCTTTCTCTACAGGAAAATGAAGCAAATAAGTTCCAGTCTACAGCTGGAAGTAATTCCCGGCTCCTGCCTGTTGGTACAGTGCTGCACAGGCATCCTTCACTTATTGGGTCTGGCAGGGGAGAAGCTTAGCAGAATTTTAGGTGTCAAGCACAATTAGGTGTTAATTAAAATGATCCATTTGCCTGTCCCCCAAGGTCCCCTGCTCCAGTTCAATGACAACATGCAATAAAAATATCGGGGCATTTATCTTTTCCAGCAGTCCCTGTGACAGGGCAAGTGCATTTCTGGTTGATCAGTGGGTGACTGACAAATCTCCTGTGACAGGGGGAGAGGGAAATCTTGTTACTCTCCCTCTACTAATTCACTTTTTCTTGGGTATCTTGTCCTGGATGCTGGGAGATTCTGCTGAAAGGGGTTCACAGTATACAGAATGCATGAAAACTCAGCATTACACACATAGTATCTGATTGCCATGTAATTGGGCTGATTTTTCATTACCCCCACAGTAGGGAAATTTTGGCCTCTGTTGCTTTTCAGAATGAACCAATGCTTGACTTTTTGCCTTATTTTTTGCTTTAATTATTTTCCATAAGGTTTAAAAACATTTAAAAATATTTTGAATCCTCTAAACATGAGTATTTTTCCTGAGTTGCTAAGCATTGCCATTTGAAATATTCCTTTCCTATATTGTGATTTTTCTTATCTTCCGTGGCATGAATTCCAATAGATTCGCACAACATAAAATCCCACCATGCCCACAACCAACATGAGTGCAGGGTATGACTTATATTTAGGAGTAGGAAGTGATTAATTCCTGCCCAAAGCCACAAGAAAAATATTCTTCTCTTTCAAAGCCCAGGAGCAGAACAACAACCATGTGACTTATGTGAATAATCATAATTTGCTGCTCCAGCTGGAGGGTGGATTGCTGAGTACTGATGGATGACAATTTTTTGTCTTTGTGTAAAAGAAAAGGAGAAAAAGTTGTAAATGAAGGGAACAAAATTAAAGGAAAAGGAAAAAAGTTATAAAACAATAAAGAAAGTAGAGTTTCTGCTGGCTTAAATCTGCCAAAAAATTGGTGATATTACAATCAATTACAATTGTGCTGAATATTAAGCTAAATTCAGCGCATAAATGTATGTTCACCCAGTTTTTTGGTGGGATGGGAATAGTGGAAGAAGAGGAACGACACAATAAGTTTTCCATGACTCCTCTCTGTTTTTACTTTGTCCCGTAAACTCTGTATGTCTCACATTCTTCCACCTTGAGCATTCCCTTCCAATCTCACTCTCTTTTTCTCACACTGGCAGCTTAGTCTTCTCCAGGAGTTTGCTTTCCAGTCCTGTCCTGCTTCCACGTCCTCCTGGCTCGTGTCTCATTGGATGATTCACCCACTTCTGCTGTGCCATGTTCCCCCTGCTTCCGGATGCATCTCAGTTTGCATCTCCAGCTCTAATTCTGTGTCACAGCTGACCCATCAGCATTAATGCAAGGCCATAAATTAATTACAGATTCGTATTGCTCTCAGCTGACTCTCTTCCACTCTGCATCCCTGGGTCCTTCTTCTTCAGCCAGACTGGGGACTTGGTTCATGAAGTTCCTGTGTCCTTCACCCCATCCCTCTCCCTTTGTACTCTCATTTCCACTGGGATTTCTCCATTCCCAACAACCCATTTCTCACCTAGAGTTTCTCCATGACTTCTTATGAGTTTTGTGTCAAGTAGGGAATTTATTTGGAGCAGAAATTCAACTCCTATTGGCGCAGAAAGCAAAATGGGGAACATTGAATCCCAGCAGATGGGAGAAGATATCATGGCAGTGCAAGACAGGCTGAAAACTTTTGGGGACAAAGACTTACACATTCAGAACTGTGACAAAACTGAAGTAATTGATGCCACTGTAGATCCCAATCCTGTGGATTTTTGAGCTGATAAGATTTGCTGTTTCAAAGCTGTGATGTTACAGTCAAATCAAATGCCAGAGAAAGAGAAGAAATTGAGAATTTCTCTGTAGGAAATGAAAGAGGGGTAAGAGTTGCCAGAGATGATGCTCTTTTGTGCCTTTGGTGCTCCTTTCCACCTGGGAATGCAGTTTTGCACCAGGATTACAGGATGTGAACTGGAATGCATCACAAATAAGAAAATTTTCCTTGCTGTCAGCCTTGTGTTGAGGTGGTAAATGCTGGCAGAAGAAAAGACAGAAAAAATTTGAAGTGTTAATTAGACCTTGCTTTGTTTAACCAAAAAAGTCTGAAATGTTAAAAGAGACTGAAGAGAGCCAGGAAGTCAAATGCATGATGCAAGATGGGTGTCGGAGTGCTTCTGTGTTAAATTTGTTTCTCTTTTGTGTTCAACAAAACAGAAACTTTTATGAGAGTGTTTGAAAAGTGGAAAGGATGGATCAAATGATCTGCCTCTGGATCCCTGGAAGTGTCTAAGGCCAGGTTGGACAGGGCATGGAGCAACCTGGGCTAGTGGAAGGTGTCCCTGCCCATGGCAAAGGGTGACACTGGAAGGTCTTCAAGGTCCCTTCCAACCCAAACCAGCCTGGGATTCTGGGATTTTGTGACTGGTGAACAAAGATAATCCCTGAAATTATTCAGGAATAAGGTACGAGGGCAAATTAATAAGCAAGACAAATCTGATATCCTGACAAAAAATATCTTTCAGTGAACAGCTGTTCACCAAATATTTACTGCTAGGAACAAACAACAAGGTAAACGATGGTCAAAAGCTGCCAAAATAAATTCAAATTACCTTAGTAGGAGAAACTTTAATTTACTTTAGTGTCTGATGCTTAGGAACAAACACTGATGAAGGAGGAAACGCTTGGAAATCTTTATGAAAATCAGTTCTGTATGAAATTGCCTTCTTTGGAGTGTCTCTCATCTGTGTGTTTGTGTTAGGATTAAAATTTTGCCTTTTCTCTTTTTTTTTTTTTTTAATTTTTTTGATCAGTCATAAGATGCAAGAACAACCACATCAGCAATTTTGTCAGCAGAGAACTGAAGAAAATATTCAAACATGTACTTAGCCTCAGCCTCGATGATATTTGAGAGTAGTTAAAAAGGCTTTTCAGGGAGAAATCCGATGCAATTAACCAGCTTCCGATCTGCCTTATCAGCAAATCACATATTTGTGTGTGGAGACAAATGCTGACACACAGCTCTGGAAGTTTACTGCTAGACTGAACTAAAGAGATTAAAACGGCGTTTGAGGCAGAATCTGCAAAATGAGTCTGTTGATAAAAAAGAATGGGTTCACTCTCACATTCAAGCAGATGAAGGTGTAGAGATCTCCAAGGGAGACGGAGCGGGACAGTTTATGAGGGCTTGGAGTCACAGGAGAAGGGGGAATAGCTTCCCACTGCCAGAGGGCAGGGTTAGATGGGATACCAGGAAGGAATTTTTCCCTGTGAGGATGGTGTGAGGCCCTGGCACAGGGTGCCCAGAGAAGCTGTGGCTGCCCCTATGTCCATGGAAGTGTTCAAGGCCAGGCTTGATAGGGCTTGGGAGCTGGGGATAGTGGAAGGTGTCCCTGACCATGGCAAGGAACTGGAAAGATGATTTTAAAGTTCCCTTCCAACCCTAACCGTTCTGGAATTTCCTGGTTCTGTGATCCAGCAGAGGTGATTCATTTATTCCACAGGGCTCATTCTTGCTTTCAGAGAATATTTAAGAGTCACTTTTTTGATAACAGTGATTCTAATTTAATTGTTGATTATTTCTGTATTTATTTTAACTCTACAGACAGCTTTGCAGTCATTCCTCCTCCCAGACACCATCCTGGGCCAGGTACTTCAGGTTCCCCCAGACTCATCACCCCAGAAGGTATAAAATCTTTTATGCTTCCTGCAAGCCTTGGACAGCAAAGTTGTCTTTCTTTGCCTCAGTGACACTTGAGACTGTTGTCACAAATTAATTAAAGGTATGATATGAACACATTAATTAAACACCGTGAACACCTGCATGGATCCTCTCAGTCATAACTCATATCCTGTTAAATTGCTTTTGCATAACAACGGACCTACTTTGGGACTGAGCAGACCGGGAAATGGCCCTCCAGAAAGCAGACAGGGAAAAAACTCTCTTGCAGGGGCTTTGGTTTGACCATGGCCTTGGAATGGGGCCCAACCTCATAAAAAATGATGAGAATGTTTTAAGCACACTTGGGACAAGATAATTTCAAATGAAGGTGACACCTGTGGTCTGAGGCAGCCAGTGAAACACCATGATTTGGAGAGGACACTGCTTGGGGACTGAAGATTTACTGGCATGTCAAGCTCAAAGTCAACACAGCAGAATTTAATGCTGTATAAATGGGAGCCAAAGACAAAGCCCTTGTGAATCAATGGGATAGATGTGCACATGTCTCACAGCTGCCCTCTCCAGCACCAGGGCTTTGCCCAGAAATAACCATTATTCCTAGCAAAAAGAAAACACTATTGATTTTTGGTCCTCACAGAAGCTTTCTGAAGTATTTTTTTTACATGAGGGAAAGCCTTTGCAGTTTTTAATTAAAATACTCTCTCTCTTTTTTTTTCTTTCTTAAAACTCTGGTCAGGTGAAATTGTGAGCACATCCAGAACTAGATGCATTTTAGACTGATCCTTGAATGAAGGAGTGAGTAAGAAATGGCTAATCCATGCCACACAAAAATGAGCAGGGCCCCAAACAGCTGAAATGTCTCTGACAGTCAGTGAAACTTATCCTCATGGGCTGCTTTGCAATAGTCACACTGAGCTCCCTCTCATAGAATGCTTTGGCTACCTTTAACTGCATGTTGTGATTTTACCTGGCAGGTTTCAGCTCTTCTCAGAAGCTGAAGGATGTGGATAAAACATGAGAAATACTGCAAGAAAACAAAGCTGTCTCTTGTAATATTTGAGAGCATTTTTTAGGTGAAGTTTCTGTGAACTTCAGCGCAGCAGAGCTTGGTGAAAGCAGAGAGGTGTTTTATTTATGACCTTCAATGAAGTTGAGGTTGCTTCTTCTTGTTTCTTATAAACTAGACACTCTTAGAAGTAAATAACATCCCGTGCTGGGGAAGTGCAAGATAAATGCCTCTTCAAACCAGGGCATTCTTCCTTATATGGATTTTTTTTCTGTTTTTTAACATATGTGATGCATATTCTCTATTTCATTTCAGACTTCTCTCTTGTACCTGTCTTTAATTTCAGAAATTTCCTATTTTCCCTAGTTTTACATCTATGTAGTGTCTGTCTGAAAAGGCTGTGTTCGCATTTGCTCAGAACATGCTGACTTTGTTCCTGGTCTTTTACTACACAAAAATTGTTAAACTTTCCTACAAACACACTAATTATAGCTGGATGTAATTATTTTTAAATCAGATGTCATTTATTTTGATTTTGTTTTGATCAGGAAACAGTTTCTACAAATTGCTTGGAGGATTGATTTACATTGAACTTATTTTTGAAAATATTTAATCAAAAATTAATCCTTGTTAAAAACCCAAAGAACTAAGCAAACCAAATGCTTAGAGTAGAGTTTAAACCGTCTCAGCAGTTTGGAGGGCTGAGAAGACTTGCCTCATTTCCAGGTTTTCTCGCTCTCTTTTTCTTACTGAAAGTAAAGGAAAAGAGATAAGAGCTGAAATGACAAGCCTAAGTGCCTGTTTGTTGATGCTTCCATTTTCTTGCTATGCTACCAAAAAAAAGACTCTTATGGAGTCTTGTGTCAAGAAGCCCTTTATAATGAAGCTAAATTGTTTGAAATGTGACCTTTGCTGAAATGTGTCAGTTTTCCTCATCCCCTTTCCATTCCCCCACCTCAATGCTGCTCCCGTTGGTAGAGCAGATCCCAGTGGATCTGCCTCTGAACATGATGAGGTTGTTATGGAGAAAAGTGCTGGGGATGTTTCTGTGGGAAAGTGGAATCCCTCATTTGTTTGATGGATGCTGCAAGGTGTCTGTGCCAAAGAGCTGTACCCCAGCACAGCCAGTTTGCTGGATCTGTTGGGAGTCTAAGGAACAACAAACCCAAGGGCTGCTGGGCCAGAGATTGCCACGGACACTGCAGGGACAGTGGGAGGATGAAAGCTGGATCAGAGGCAAAGAGATAAGGAGGGACAGCAAGAAGCATTTAAAGAGCTTCAAAAACTTATGAGGTAGAAAGTTCTGGGAGAAGGAGCTTTTCTTGGGGAGGCTTCTGGTTAATTTGGGATCTGTTGGGATATTCACAGCAAAAATGCTGGGTTATTTGACTGATTTGGGGAGGAATGTCTCCATGGTAGTGTTTGTCTGTCTGATTGGTTATAGAAGTAGGAGAGGACTAAGGAACTCTGATTTTGGCACCAGGCTCACCTTGATGCTTTGGAAACTCCATTTACACCCAGAGGCAAAGCTGAAGTAGACCTAGAGGATCACCTTGTTTTTGGGGCTGCATTAGTGGTCATGTATATCTGGGCTGGTGAGTCACCTTGCTGCTGAGGGTGACTCAGGAGTCAGGATGAATCCAGGTTCTTCTTTTTCTGGGCACACAGAGAAGGCAAAGCTAGGGGCGAGTTTGACTCGTTTGTATTCCAGAGCCATTTCCCAGACTGCACCCCTGACATCTGAGCAACCTCAACTCACTGAGGAGAAAAGCTCAAAGTTTTGGAAAGAAAGAGTGTAATGAATGTTTTCCAAAAGCAGGGATAGCAGGGAGCACAGCTCTGCGGAAGGGCAGGAATCCACCTGAGTGGGTTCATTCCCATTGCTTTGTGTGATGAATGAATGAGCTCTTCCCCTTTCATAGATCACTTCATACCTCTCATCTTTCTCTTTCTACCCAAAGAATGAAATCCCCAAGACCAACTTTATAGGGGTTGGTAACACTCACAAACTTTTATCTTTCCTAGAATCAGGAGGAAACAGAAGTCTGAACTTTCTTTACAAATGTGTTTTAAGAACTTGTTTTTAATCTTTCTGTCTTCCCAAGTTTTATAAATAGCCCTGTATTATCAATTTATGTTTCTTTCAGAAAGCAAACTTCCCGTTGTTGCTATGCATTCCTTGCTAAATTCTGTCTATTCTTACCTTATATATTGTCTTCCGTAGAAGTTTGAATAGTTTTGGAGCTCTGACTTAATTTTCAATATGTCTTTTTCTGGTGCTATGGTGACACAAGAGGAAATTTCTATGCTCAAAACAACCCAAAACTGTCCAGACTGCAGAGAGGCTCTAAACCTGGTAATCAAATCATCTGGTGCTTATGGGGATATTCTGACTCAGGGTGGACCTACAAGGTTATGATTTGGAACACACAGGTCCTAGTCCTGCAGTCTTAAATGCAGAGTGCAGTCAGAACCCCCTAGCAGAGTAAATTCATATAAGCTTAGGTAAGTCTAAGGCTGTTACACTGGTGCCATCTATTTTTATTTGTTTTGTCCCCTTGTATATCTGTTTCATTTTTCACAAAGTGATTCCTCTATCTGTCTGTCTATCACATTTCTGCTAAGTCAAATTATTTGTGTGCATTTCTTTTTCTGCCATAGTTCTGTCCTCCCTGGTTTTGATCTCTTGCAGGAATACATACTTTTATTCCTCTCCTCTCTGAGAAAAAACGGTGCCTTAGAGCCACCAGACAATAATTATGTGCATAGTGTACCATTTTCTCTTGCATTTAGAGTAGTTGCAGTGATAAATAGTATTTTATTTCTGTTTAGTATTCAGGGAGCAGAGAGGATGAGCACAGCGTGCCCATCCCTGGGCGATGGCAGATCAGAGGACAGACATGAGGCTTCTTAGCTTTTCATTCCAGTGCCCTGTTAACCCCTGGAGCCAGCAGCAAACCCACAGATCTTTGCCAAATTCCAATCTCTTTATTCCTCCTGGACAGCACCTAACTGAATGGAAGTATTTCTGAGTCCAAAGTGGGTCTGTGACATTAATAAAGCAAACACATCTGCCCTCTGAGCTCAGAGTCCTCATGAAAACATGAGTTTGCAATTTCATGTTTGAAGTAGTTAAAATGAGTGAAAACAGCCAAACTCCAATTACATTTCAGACAAAAAGCCTGATTAAGCTCTGTGTTTTCTGCTGCAGTAATATATGTGAAATACAAAAATTCCCAAGAGGCAGGAAGCACAAAAATACTGCCTCTTGTTTATTTGCTTGGTGTGATGGCACAGTTTAGAGTGGGCTGTGCTAAGCCAGGATGGAACAAAATCTTTGCCTCCCTACCCTGCTCCTCAGTGCATCTTCCCAGCTCTCTTATGGATTTCACAATGGACCTGGAGATAATTTCAAGCTCTTGTTGATCTGAGGTGAGTCAGGCAAGCCAGTGCAATGATGAAGCAGGTGGTGAAATTCTGGCATGTGAGGGAGAAGAGAACTTGTTCATGCAGAGATATCCCCACTCCCAGCAAACATGGAAATGTGGAGTTTGTTTTTCACAGGCCTTTGTGCAGCAAAAATAAGTGATCACTTCTATTTACACCCCATATCTGGGTGAGCTATGCGTCATACTATTAAATATCAGCTGGCTGACATTAAAGCTCTGAAATGCTGTGGCAAATCTTCACTGCTCCAATTAATATTTTTTCATAACTGTGAAACAAGAGTTTAATTGTTAAAATTACATGAACAATACTGGCAGCAAATGTTTGTTGCCTAGAGAAGCTGTGGCTGCCCCTGGATGTCTGGAAATGTCCAAGGCCAGGTTGGATGGAGCTTGGAGCAACCTGGGAGAGTGGAAGTTGTTTCTGCCCATGGCAGGGGATTTGAACTGGATGAGCTTTAAGATCCCTTCCAACCCAGGCCATTCCAAAGTTCTGTGATACTTTGACTTGTTGGCTTTGTGGTGATGGTTGTTTCCACGCTTCACTACAAGAAAATTTTGTCAGCATTTACTTACTCTTACTTCACCTCACCTGTCATGTGTTTCTTATCTTGCTACAACCTCCTTTGCTGTCTAAGTGCTCTGGCTTTTTGTGCAGCTCTAACAAGAGTTTATAAGTTAGGTTTTTCACTTCTCACACCACCTCCCTCCTTCCCCCTACTCTATTTTAGTGCAAACTCTATGTTGTAAGAAGGAGGAAAAGGAATTGAATAGAAAATTCATTTTTCAGTTTTCAAAGACAGACACTGAAAGCTTTATAAAACAATCAGAAAAGAATAAAAGGACAGCCTGGCTTTGGAGAAACTTTATTACACTAGGGAAAAAAACCCTGCCTTATGCAATTTTCTATAGAGTGATTCCATGCTGTCCAATTTGCCTGCTAACATTTTAATTGGATAATTCTAAAAATGCTCAAGAACTGATCTGACTGCTCAAATAGGTTGAGTGAATATTGGAGTGGTGTGGAGGTCTCTTGGCCTGACAGTTGGGAAGTGAAGGAAAACTTCTTTGTATGTCTTTAGCTGTTTTTTCTATGATTGGCTGTGGCTTTTTCATGCTTGCTGACAACTGAAGGTCTGAGAGAAGAAGGAGCTGGCTCTTCCTTCCCTCTTCAGAGATTCCTTCTAAGATAAGGTCCAGATTACTGTGTTAGGTAAAAAAATGAAGCTCCCCCAAGTTTAATGCCTGCTGAGGAACTGCAAAAAACTGAGCAACTGACCTACTCTGCTTGGGTTTGGCCATAACATAATTTAATTTCAAAACCTTAGAAGAAAATACATTAATTAGAAATCTTTTTACCTTTCTAGACCTTTTACCTGATACCTGATTTATCATAGAGTCATAGAATGCCCTGGGTTAGAAGGGATCTTACAGTCCATCCAGTCCCACCCCCTGCCATGAGCAGAGACACCTTCCACTACCCCAGGCTGCTCCAAGCCCCATCCAGTCTGGCCTTGGACACTTCCAGGGATCCAGCATTGGCAGCTACCACTTCTCTGGGTACCCTGTGCCAGGGTCTTACCACCCTTACAGAGAACAATTCCTTCCCAATATGCCATCTATCCCTGCCCTCTGGCAGTGGGAAGCCATTCCTCCTTGTTCTTTCACTCCAAGCCCTTTACTTGCCACTCCATCTTTCCTGTTGGCTTCTTCTGGAAAGGCACAGTTAGATTACCCTGAAGCTTCTCCTCTCCAGTCTGAATAATCCCAATTCTCTAAGACTGATTAAACCCTGTGGTACAACACCAATCCCCAAAACTACCACTGAAATCTGCTGGTGGAAACAGGTTTGTTTTTGTTTTTTTTATTCCACTGTATTGTAGTTGCACACCAAAAGCTGCAAAAATGGAACCAAATTATTCAATGCTAATTGAGAGAAAAAAACATTATAATTTTGGGTGTATACACATATGCCAACTGGGAATACAGTCTCAGCCCTGAATGAACCTGTGGACAAAAAGCCCCATGTGTGCTACTGGATTCAGCATCCTCTGCTGCATCTGGCTGCTCCCCTTTTGGGGAGGAACATGCTAAATCAATAAAAAGTAGCCTTCATATGTCAACTCCCACCCATTAGTCTTGTTCAAGGTTAAGATTGAATTCCTTTATTTGGAATATTCAGTGGGGTTTAGTGGATCTGTACCTCAGTGTAGTTCATTCCATATAATAAAATAAGTGTAATTACAGCTGTAAATCACCTTATTAGTTCCTCTGCATACCAGCCAGAATGCGACATAGTATAAACATCTGCTTTACAGAGATAACACATGTCCAGGTCTGCTGTTATTTTTTGTACTGTTATATATTTAATTCTGAGTATTTTTCTTTCCTGGTTTGGCAGCTGAAGCGGGAGGTAACCCAGTTTATGCTGCTGTGTTACTGACCCAGCTAAATCTTCTGCTTCAGCCACAACTGGTGTCTAGCCAGGATCCTACCAACTGCTTTGTTTTAAAAGTGTTACAGAAATCTGCCTCTTTTCTATGTCTGACCAAAATATGGGCTTAATGATTCTGGGATAAAGGAATTAAGAGCTAGGAAATCCTGCAGCTCCAAGTCAGTGCCTCAAGCCCAGGGGTTGATTGTACACCTCTGCAAAGCATGTGTGACCCTACAGACCCCTCCCTTTCCTGCAGGTGTCAGATGCTGGGCTTCTCTCATTGCCACACTGCAGGTTTGTAAAATTGAAACCCTCAGGGGTTTTATTTACCTCTCAGAAAATATCTGGGTTCTTAGCTATGAGAAATCTCATTTTCCAGGATGGTGGATGCTGTGGAGGGATAATTTCACTGCACTGGGCTAAACTACACCTCGTGGGTGATGAAACTCCTCTTCTACCCCTCTGGAAATGGTTTTTGTGAGTCTTCAGCCCAGGCATCAATACCAATGGTTGCCAGCTCCCCTGCAGTGCTCTTCCAGGGCTCTGCCTCTCTCCATGACACTACAGACAGGGAATTACTTTGGGAAGTTGGTATTTAGGCTCAAACTCCTGAAAGCTGGATTTGAACAGGAGCTCTTTGTGGCTCTGTGTTCCCAGACTTCTGCAAAAATCAAAGAAAGCTGGTGCCACATGAGGAAGAGCCCAGAACGTTTAATTACTCATTTATTTAGTCTTCTGTATGGTTTGCCTCCAGACATCCTGCAATCCACTGCTGTGGCCAGACATAGGCCTCAACACCATATAGGTTACACAAAATTTCTGATAGTTAAAAGGCTTTAACTTTCCTTTTCTTCCCTTCTTCTTTTCTCCTTCCCTTCTCCTCCTTCCTTCTTCCTCTTCCTCTTTCCTTTTCCCTTTCCTTTTTACCTCTTACTTTCCCTTTTCCTCTTTCTTTTCCTTCTTTCATTTTTTCCTTTTTCTACTTCCTCTTCCTTTTCCTTTTTATTCTCCTTCTTCTTTCCCCTTTCCCTTTTCCCTTTCCCCTTTGCTTTTCCTTTTTCCCTTTTCCCTTTTCCTTTTTCTTTCCAACACTTACAGGGATCCAGGGGCAGCCACAGCTTCTCAGGCCAACCTGTGCTAGGGACTCACCTCCCTCTGAGTAAATAATGTCATTGCCTTACATGGAACAGGGTCATAATCTGGAAGAAAGCCTTGGGTATGTCCCAGATCTCACATTTTTCCATGTATTTCTTTTTGCAGTGTCTAAATTGAGCTTTTCTAGAGGCTTTCAGAAAGAAAACCAAAGCCAGAAGATGCTGTTACAGAACATGAACAGGACACGGCTTTGTGCTCCACAAAGCACGAAGATTTTGAGCTGAATTTCTCACATCAATTAAATAAAAAAGGAATAAAGAGCCTGTTAGCACAAGTATTGACGTAATTTCTGCAAGTTCTCTATTTGAAAAGGGAGGTGTCCTTCAGACAGAAGGGCAAACTATGCAAGAGTGGAAAATAATTTTAAAAGGACAGAAGAATCTACTCCATCTTCAGGAGTTGAAATGGTGCATAAGATTTTGAGTTTTCCTTGGTAATTATTCAACTGTAACCTTCTCAATGCCTTGTCACTTCTTAATTTATTCTGTATTGTAAACACCTGCAGGCACAGATGGCTGAGCTATTCTCCAAAGCTTTGGCTATTTTGCACTGCTAAAATGAGGTAGGGCACTGGTGCAATACAGATTAGGTTCGTTGTGGAGATCTGCTAGAATATTCACACTTCCACATTTTTGCAGACAGAAGGATGATCCTTTATGTGTCTGTCCCAGCAAACTGGCTTAGGATCCTTCAGCATCCTACTTCCCTTAGGTAATACCTTCTGGTGACTGAGTTATTTTTGGTTAATCTTTTATTTTAGTTACTTTTTTTCACCCTTGATTTAGGGTAGCAATATTGCTCTAGGGCAAATTTTGCTTTCTGTGCTTTCATAATTTCAGGCAAGGCAGCAGGACTCTGATTCTCATTATATCCCTGGCCTCTGTTAAGAAATCATGGAATCAGGGGTTGGTTTGGGTTGGAATGGCACAGCTTATCCAGTGCCATCCCAGACAGGGACACCTTCCACTAGCCCCAGTTTCTCCAAGGCCTGTCCAGCCTGGCCTTGGACACTGCCAGGAATCCAGGGGCAGACGCAGCTTCTCTGGGCACCCTGAGCCAGGACCTCCCCACCCTCACAGGGAACAATTCCTTCCCAATATCCCACCTAACCCTGCCCTCTGGCAGTGGGAATCCATTCACCCTGTCCTGTCACTTTTGATGAACTGTCCCTACCTGGCTTCCTTGTAGCCCCTTCAGTTCCTGGAGGGTGCTGTGAGGTCTCCACACACCATTTCTCTTCTTCAGGCTTAACATTCCCAGCTCTCCCATCCCAGTTCCATAAGGGAGGTACTCCAGCCCCCTCAGCAACTCCACGGCCTCCTCTGGACTTCCTCCAATAGTTCCATGTCCTTGTGTCTGGATCACTGGAGACAGTGCTCCAGGTGGAGTCTCACCAGGGCAGAGTAGAGGACAAGAATCTGAAGTTCCATCTTATCAAACAATGTTTAATGGATGTGTTGCATTTTCTGATAAGTAAAATGAGGGGGGGAAATAAATTCCCATCATTTGCTGCAGGCAGCCCTTGGAGGCTGTGACCTGAATTCCAGCAGAACCAGGCAGGATGGACTTGGATCTTGACTAGTGATGGACATGGCTGCAGCATGGAGAACAACATCGATTTCTGTTACTTTTATCAGTGTGATCATCACAATCAAATCCCTCTCCATGCACCAAGGGCAGAGATAAAAAGGGATTAAAAGTCACTTCTGACCTCTACCAGTCAACTGCCTGAATTACTTAGGAATACTCATTCTCTCCCAGCCGGTACCCACCCACTGGGAAATTTCCCCTGTATGTGGATTAAAAAGAATGGAAAATTTATTACAACAACAACAAAAAAAATGGAACAAAATTGTATTTTCAAAAAAAATAACAAGATGTGGATTTTGCATAACATACTTACATTATTTTTATTAAATTACTCAAAACTAGATGATGGTTTACAAAGTCACTGAAAATAATATCTTTAATACACAGTAACCATCTAAGAAGAAGAAAAAAAATTCTATTTTTTTCACAGATTAGAAGTATGTTGTGTTTATTACGTTAATTTGGGGATTGGAGACAGCAAATTGAAGTATCATTTTTCCAGTTCATTAAGATTTGACTTTTGACTACTGCTCTGTAATTGATTAGTTTTATTATGCAGATACCAAATGTTCTGAAGGCCATGAACATAGCCACATTCTACCTATGATAAAATGTGCTGTTGGTAAATGATAATGAGGGTTTTTCTAGACAGGGAACTGCTCCATTTGGCTAGAAGTCTGAAATCCACCATCTCTTGTCAATGCAAGACATCGTGGTATCCTGTAATTAATACATGGAGCATACATGTTCTTTGAGTGATGGAAATTACATCTAAAGTGAGAATTAGCCTCCACCACAGAGTAAGACTTTCACACTCCATTAACAATAAAATTAGGAATAGCATTTTCTCAACATAATTCATGGTCATTATAAAACCATCCATGGGGATCAAGAATTGTGGTTGTTATTGAAATATATCATTATAACTGGGGTAATGATT
This sequence comes from Anthoscopus minutus, assembly GCA_013399455.1. Lineage (NCBI taxonomy): Eukaryota > Metazoa > Chordata > Aves > Passeriformes > Paridae > Anthoscopus > Anthoscopus minutus. Next base: position 41,360 of record VWYI01027287.1, read on the forward strand.
GCAGCATTCATCCAGCTGTAGTCATCAGTTGCTCTTTTTTGCTCTGATTCGGGAAGGAAAAATCTGCAATTAAAAAGCACATAGTCACAGAAAGTCACTGTAATTATTTTTGTGCCACTTCTGTGCTTTAGAACTTCATTTCCCAGAAAGTTCAAGAAAGAGGCAGAATAAACACAATTTGGTTTTCTAAAAGAAATAAATGACAATTCAAGTTTTATGTAAGTTAATTGCTGGGACCCAGCATGTGAACCTAAATGTTAAATGAAACAATGTAAACATTTGACTAAACATCATCTCTCTTTCCTTTTCCTTGTACTCCTGATTCTCAGGAGTAATTACATTACTCATGTATTGACATCACTCTGTATTTCTAAAAACAAATCCAAGGCTTGGCATCACAAGGGACACACATTTATGGCGGTGTGGCACCATCACTGAACTCTCCTGTGAATCCAACACCTGAACCATGCCTGGATCTTTTGTCCAGCTCAGCTTTGGATGCTTCCAGGGTTCCAGGGGCAGCCACAGCTTCTCTGGGCACCCTGTGCCAGGACCTCTCCACCCTCAGAGGGAAAAACTTCCTTATATCTAATTTCAATCTCTCCCCTCTTTCAGTGTGATACTACTCCCTTTCGTCCTCTCACTCCATCCCTTGTAAACAGTGTCCCTCCATGCTTCCATGTAGGTTCCCTTAAGTCACTGGGAGGTCACAATTAGGTCACCTCTACCCTTCTTCAGGATGTACAATTTCAATTCTCCTAGTATTTTGCCACAGCAGAGCTGCTCCATTCCTCTGATCATCTTGGTGCCTCGTCTTGATTTCCTCCAATAGATCCATGCCTCTCCTGTATTGGGGTCCCCAGTTCTGAGGTCCCCAGGTGTTTTTCTGGTGTTTCTTTTGACCAGTCCCCTTCAAATTTGATAGTTTCCATTTAATTGTCCAAATCCCCTTAAAACCGATTCCCTTCATTTTACATCATCAGCCTTAAACTGATGGCTCACAAATCTGTCTCCAGATGGGGTATCTTTGATATGGAGGAAAGCGCAGTTCAGGTGACCAAAAAACTTTTCATTCTCCATACCTTAATAATTTTAAAGGTGTTCAAACAGAACATCAGTTGTTAACCCTATAGAATCTGATTTTAGGTCCTTATTCACGAAAAATAATTGCATTTAATTTGAAACTTAAATTTCTTGGATGTCAGTCAAATGTGAGCGCAGTGACTCTGCACTCCCGTGTCAGAGGTGTTTTCACAAGCTTTGTAGGGGTCCTGTGCCTTTCTCCTTCATCCTCTTTACTCTACAAAATCCCTTTCCCAATCTCCAAAACAATGTGCCTGTGAACTGCTGAACTCTCCTGTCTCAGTGAATGCATCCTGGAAAGGTGTTTTGCAGATTTTGGGTAGTTACACCAACCAGCACAGGGTGAAACTGGTTTTGTTGACACAACATCTGGGGTTTGTGCGTAATGAGGACATGTTACTGAGATTTCATCTCCTGCCATACAATTAATAGCCTTGAACATATGTTTTATGGGGACATTTCCAACAACCTTTGCTAGATTAACAGGGGTGTTTAATGGATGTTCCTTTTCTGCTTGGTTCAGCTGAGGTGCAAGTGTGGTTCTGAGAGGTGAGGTCTGATGGTAAATATTTCATTTGAGTTTTATGGCTGTGTTTGCTGATGTTTCCTGGCTAACAGGAAATTAGGAGAGGTAGCAAAATCCCGAATACATTTAATTTCTGCCATCTAAACCAAATAAATTCAGACTGTGAATCAGGCGTACATGGGTGTATTTCTAGTAGCAGAGCAGTCACACAGCAAAAGTAATGCCATTTCCCCTCTTGATGTCAGGTTTTTTAGATTTTGTGTTGGAGAAAATTCCTGAAAAGTAATCTCTAGATGAAAACCAGGAAACTTTTCTTGAACAGAAAGTAATGCTAGTTGATTGCACTTGTTCTTTCTGGCCTGACTGGCTTTTAAATGGATTTATTTTATGCTAATAGGGAGCTTGGGATCTTTACTTCTCTCAAGCATGTAAGACAAATAGGATGAGCCCTGGAGCTGAAGTCTGTGATTTCCCTACAACACTGAAATGAAATACAACAAAATAGTGATTTTTTTTGTTGATCCCAGTGAAATAAGTATAAGGAGATAATGTTATATTTTGGGGCAGTTCAAAATGTTTTGAAGTTGGTTTTCCTGCAGCTATTTATCAGTTTAACCATATTTTTTGATTTAGATATGTTTTTAGATGAACCACAGTTTGCTCTTTCAGAATGAAATAAACTTTTATTTTAAAAATTAGACACCAAACTCCTCCCTTGCCCTGCTTGTTTCTTGAAATTTGTTAGGGCTCCTATTTATTTCAAATAACTGAAAATAAAACAGTTTTTCTCAAAGTTTAAAATTTACAACTTTTTAAGAGACTATTTTTTTTCTCGTTGTCCACTTTGAGTGGGTGGAGTGGTAAGGAGAGTTTATACACACCACTTATTCCTTATTTTTTTTACAGAAACTTAATTAGGGTTCAGTATGGGACAACCAAGGAGTTGTTGTTCTATTATAAATGAGATATTTTTCCTTTGAATGATGTAATATAAAATACAAACTGTGAAGTATTTATTCTGTACTCCCTGCCCAGGTTTCCCCTGTCACAACCAAGCTGAGCCTTTCCATGTGATTTACAAAGTAAAAATCTATTTCACTCAGTAAATGATATTGCTGCTAATGGCTTGGACTGCAATCCCATAAAGAGCTTAAGCATATGGATAATATCTGCTGGAGTTAATTGAGCTACTAGCATCACTGGAATGACAGACACACAAAGACCTGGCAGCAGGAGCTTGGCAAACTCCTCTAAGTTGTATTGGGCTGTGAGATCCCCCTGGAATGGGATGTGGGGACCGTATCCCTCACTTACTACCTGATGCTGGGCTTCAAGATCCCTCTTTTAGGATGATTTAGCCTTACATGGCTCATTTCTCATGGAGAGACATTAAATTATTAAAATTGTTCACTCTTGTAGTCTGGTAGGGCCCTCATGGGCACCCCTGTGGACATCCTCAAGCTTATAATCAGGGTGAGCCCTAGGGAAGAGGGAAGCCCAAGTCATCTTCTGATACTATCATCTCTCAAAGTGGATACCTTTTTCTTTGTATGAGTTAGGTGGAGAAAGCAGAATGGCCAGAAAATAGTGAGAATATATGGGGAACCACTTTTGTAACTGTTTTTTAAGCTCTATCTTAGGCAAATCAAGCTGTGTTCGAGCAGGCCAGGTCTGGCCATGCAAATGGGGCTCCAGGGTGTTGCTGAGGTGGGTGGTGAGCCAAGCTCAGCACATATGGAATGGGAAAGGCCTGGAATGTGTTGGTGTGATTTGAAATGCTCATGAGCTTCTTGATGGTGACAACAATCCTGAAGGGCCTGGAGCATCTCAGTGCCCAGGAAAGGCTGAGGGAGCTGGGGCAGCTCAGCCTGGAGAGGAGTCCCAGCTGAGAGGGGCCCTCAGCCCTGGCTGTCCCTGGCTGCAGAGAGGGGCAGAGCTGGGCCCGGGCTCTGCTGCGGGGCCCAGCAATGGCAGCAGAGCCACGGGCCGGGCCTGAGCCCAGCAATTCCCCCTGCACAGGAGGCAGAGCTTCTGCCCTGGGCAGTGCCCAGCCCTGAGCACATTGTCCAGAGAGGCTGGGGAGTCTCCTCCCTGGGGATAGTCCAGAGCCCTCTGGACACACTCCTGTGCCCTGTGCTCTGGGATGGCCCTGCTGGAGCAGGGAGGTGGCACCAGATGAGCCACAGTGGGCCCTTCCAGCCTGAACTCATCTTGGGGTTCTATGATTCTCCTTCAGCAGAGTGCTGGGGTCCAGGTCTTGAAATTCATCCTTTCAGAGAGATTTGTTTGGTAAAGATAAGAAAAGAGCGCCCTTGTTTATAGTAACTACCTCATAATATCAGAGTCAAAAATTATTTGATTTTTTAGGACAGAAATGCTGGTTAGGCACATTCCACTGCCAGAATGAGAATTTGTGTGATTTTTAGAGTTTCATTTCTGAAAATCTTCCCAGTGTGTTTTACAAAATCCATATGAATCACCACACTCATATGAGCTCAGTGAATTTGATCTGATTAGGAAGCTCCTGGAGCAAGACTGGCGCTGTCCATTCTTTAGGAATTGGTAGAATCATGGAATCCCTGAATGGTTTAGGATTGATGGGACCTCAAAGCCCAACCAATGTCACCCCTTGCAATGGACAGAGACATCTTCTTCTATCCCAAGTTGCTCCAAGCTCCATCCAACCAGCTTTGGATACTCCTAGGCATCCAGGGGCACCTACAACTTAAGTATCACTTTATTTGGACCACTTGTTTTTAGTGGCTGCAGTAAGAGGAATAGCAGCAAATTAAATTAAATGGCTTCCTACACATTCCTAGAGTGGAAAAAAAGCACTCAGGAATAGGTTCAGGAATGGCACACCCTAAGTGAAGCTGACGGAATGAACATGGCTCTGCTCACTTAGAAGTGATGAGTGTGATGTTGAATAATACCCAGAGAGGTGTATAGAAGTGCATGAAGCTCGTGCTGTTCAGGGATGGAGATCATACTCACTCATCAGGTAAACTTCTGCTTCAGGACATTACCCCAGAGTGGGAGATTTATTCCACTGGTTTAACTTTCCTGCCCTATAAGAAGTTATCTTTATCTTCCCAGTATATCACCTTGGCATTTGCCTTGACTGAACTCCACTCTCACTGCTGTTTTTTAGTGTGTCTGCAAATCTGTCACTCCCCCTGCTATGTCTCCCAAGTCACAACTACAGTGCCTAATAAATGATACAGTGAAGTCATCTTCAGTATCCTTAGTTATCAAACACTCAGAATTAAAGTGTTGCCTGGTGTCCAGACATACTTGGTGTGGCATAAACAGGAGTAATTCCATGTCAGCTAATGAAAGCAGAGCTCTACCTATGATCCATCCTGCTGGGTATTGGTTATGTATCACAGCAATCTCTTACCACAGCACCAAATACAGTCCACTGTGTAATGGATCCAAGCACAGAGGTTTACATTAAAAACATTTTTCAATCATTTAATTGAATTTGAAAATGTCACAGGCTGTACTTACACCTGTACAAGTCTGTTTATGGTGGCTTGATGTAATTTTGTCCACTATAAACTGGCTTAAAAGACCTGAAAGGGGATTTGTTTTCCCTTTCAATTCCCTGAAAGAAGTTAATAAAGTAAGTTCTCTATGTTATTTTTGCAGCAGGCAGAATCTTCACTGCATTTTCCCCCGTCTAGTTGTTAATTTACTCCAGTATGAAGGAGTGTGATGTTGTGGCCATTAATAAATGACATAAAAAAAGACTTCTAATGTGTTTTGGGAACATTTTTCTTGCCGATTTTCATTCTGGACCCATTCATGAAAATACAGGTAACCTAAAGGATTCACAGGCAAGGGACTGATTCAAGGGGGCATGACTAAGGTTTGATTTAAGTTCATGTTTAGGACAGAAGGATGGAGTGAGACTTATGGCATTTTTTGTGATGTAAAAGGATGTCTTCTTGAAAGCTGGACAAACCAGCAGTTCATGGATGAGACTGACCTCAGAAGTTGGGGCTTTTTAGAGACCTGCTTTGGGGAGAAATTAGTAAAATCCTCTATTGACTGTTTTACATAAACCTCCCCTGGGCTATCTTTTCCTAGCTTCTGCTGGCACAGTTGGGCAAAATAAACACAAACACCTTCCATGTGACTTCATGACTGCAACACCTTGATAGTATTTCTGTTTAACTCCTCCTTTTCCTTCTCTTTTGTTTTTTCCTTCCTTTCCACGCTCTTAAAACCAACTCAAAGCTGGACCATGTTTCCTGATCTCTGTCAAACATTTATTTGTTGTCAAAACCCACCAATAGTAGAATGGTCTATGCCGCTTCCACTCCTTATCTGTGGACTCAGGAGGCACAGTCAGTGCAGAAGATCCAATAGCATCCCATTGTTTACCTGAAGGCTCTACCAAAGTCACTCCAATTACACGCAGCAAATTCTTCACTGGAAAATATGACTGTGAAAACTTTGTGACCCATGTAGAACATCAAGTCCAAACATATTTGGAGGTTATTAATATTTTTCTAAAGATAAAGTAAGATAAGAAGAAAAGTTTTGGGTTTTTTGTGTCCAGCCCACAAAATTAGGCTGGGCCCAGCTCTGCCCCTCTCCGCAGCCAGGGACAGCCAGGGCTGAGGGCCCCTCTCAGCTGGGACTCCTCTCCAGGCTGAGCTGCCCCAGCTCCCTCAGCCTTTCCTGGGCACTGAGATGCTCCAGGCCCTTCCTCAGCTGCCCAGCCTCTGCTGGCCCCGCTCCAGGAGCTCCCTGTCCCTGCTGTGCTGAGGGTCCAGAGCTGGACACAGCACTGCAGAGGTGCCTCCAGGGCTGGGCACAGGGGCAGGGTCATTCCCTCACCTGCTGGGAATGCTGTCCCCAGGATCCCATTGGCTCCTTACCCCAGGACAATCCTGGAAAAACAGGGTTTGTTGCACCACAAAGGAAAGGGAAATACTAAGGATGAAACAAAATGATAAAGAGGTCTTGTATTAGAATATTGGTACCAAAATTAAATGGGAGGAGCAAAATGAAATCCATGAATGGTCCTAAGTTTTAAATTTCACCAAACCCAGTCTAATTAAGATTTGTAATTGTTTTTGACAGACACTGTCAACCATTCTGGTGGTAACAACATTTTCCTGTGGAGAATTTTGACTTTTTCTAGACTGGGCAAGGTCATTAAATAATTTTTTTAAAAGCCTAAGATATGCTCAACATTGATAGATGTTTGTTTATGGGCGCTAAAAAAACAGTGCACTGTAAATGAGTTCCTATTGGTAGCAAATGAACTCTTCCATGATTATTAATGAAGTCTGGAGTTGCTATTGCTGTCTAATTATACCAAATGTATTTCTCAAGGTTCAGGGATCTACATAAATCAATAGAAGAACTGAGTCTGAAAAATGAAGTGAAAGCAGTTAATACACTGCTTGATTGGACCTTACTGATGGCTATTAGATACTTGGGTTTTTTCTGGTTTAATTTTCTCAGTAGCTTGAGGAGTTTTTCTGTTCTAAGGCACTTTTGAATAGCTGGTATTTTTTGGTAACCTACCTGGAAGTTATTTTTGCATTGTCGATGCAGTAATCACGAACTCTCCCCATATAATTGCTATGGGGTTATGGAATTTTCCCTGCAGTGAGTGTTAATTATTCTGTGCTAATTAAGCAACTGATGCCTACTGTGAAAAATTCTCACTTTGGAACAATGTGAGCAAAGGTGCATACATAAATTTCATAACATATGCATAAAAGCATCCTTTTTTATCTCTTGTACTAATTTCATGTCCCCATGTTGGGGCGGCAGCATGAATAAATATTACCCCTATGGCTGTATATAGAGTGCTCCAAAGACATAATATTCATATTTTCTCATAAAAAAAATAGTAACATGGTTTTTTTTTGGTCTTGTTGGATCCTCCCCTCAGCGCAGACTGTCACCTATTAAAAAGTTAGATAAAAAATGAAGTTCTTAATTATACTTGAGTTAAAAGGAGGCTTGTTGTGCCTTGGTGGAAAATAATCTCAGGGAGGTTTGGGTTGGAAGGGACCTTAACACCCATCCAGTGCCATGCCCTCCCATGGGCAAAACCACTTTCCACTATCCCAGCTTGCTCCAAGGCCATCCAGCCTAGCCTTGGATATTTTTGTAATTGCAATGACATTGAAAAGGGAACAGAGAAAGACCAGAGGGAGCAGAAACTGAAGACAGATGTTTTCTTCTGGAAAGTGCATCATCCCTTAGGTCATTGAATTTATAGGACAAAGCATTGCAAGAACTGGCAAGATTATAATTGGTGATGTGGAATCACTCTCAGACCACTCCAATGGTGGCCGGGCAGTAGGAAGGAGGAAATTTGAAGACAAAATTAATGCATAAAAATGCCCAGGGAAGTAATTTCTGATCTAAATAAGTAAAACCTCTTTTATTCTACCTGAAACTAAATCGATTTTTTTGATAGCTGTGCTAGAGGTGAAATATATTCTCTGAGGAAATTTCATTGGCTTAAAACCTGAGCTTTTTTTCATTAAATAAGTGTCAGTAGAAAAAACAAATCAACATTAGCTGTTTCCAGTGGTGGTTTGGAAGGGAAGGTTTCTGCCTCTCAGCTGAAACACTGCACTAGTTCTTACGATGGGTACTGAGCTGAATGGATGGATAATTGGATAATTACAGCACTAATGGAGCTCTGGGAAAACTTGTCTAGGTCCCTCCTCTGCTCCAGACTCCAGCTGTGTCTGCTGTGTGGGCAGAGGTGGCTGAGCCACATGGGGGAATTGTGTTGGCTGTCACTGCACTGCTGCTTTCAAAACACCCGAAGTGTAGCTCTGGAACAGGAAATCTCTGTAGGGCAGGGATGCATGGGCTTGAAAGCAGCCCAGAATTGCCAAAGGACTTGATTTCCCTGCTTATGAAAGATATGGAGGCTGAGCTAAAGCTTTGTTTCGGGGTGAATGTGGTCTAGAGCATGTCCTGAGGGTGTTGTCACGCCCTGGTGGCTGCACTGGGGTGGAGTGTGAACATCTTTAGCTGAGCCATGTGAGGCCAGGAGGAGTTGGAAGCTGTGCCTAGGAGAATTTGGAGTTCAGCTCTTCATCCTGCAAAGGGGAGCCTTGTGAGCCATTAAAACCACAACAATAAAGTCCTCATGGGTGGGTTCCCCTGCTTGGCCAGGGGCACTCTGGGGGGAAAGGCAGGGGAGACCACAGTGTCCAGACAGCAGCATCCTGCACCACAATCCTCCTGATGTCCCTTTCAGCCTGAGTTACTGTGTGATCTTTTGGAAAACTGGGCTGAGTACTGAGCTAAAAACTTATTTTAATTTTTTAAATTAAGAAATTTAGGAAAAAAACCCCAGTTTTAGATTTATTTTAAGCTAAACTCCAAAGATGAAATCACTTAGTAGACAGCTCCCTGTGTCACCTGGGTGTTCCAGCTGAGCAGACAGGTGGATATCCCAGTCATGATCCACTGGTGGATCCAGCAGGACTGTGGAGATCTGATCCATCCTGACAGTGACAATGTCCTGGAATCAGAAGCTGTGGCAGCCACATCCAGTCTGCAGAAATGTGAAAATGTTATCTTAGCAGCGAGCTGTCAAAAGCAAGAACACAGGCTGCTTTCCACTTAAAATTCTCTGTATGATCAAAAAAAAACCCAAACAAATTGTGAATCAGCTTTAGAAGAGCCCATTTTTTCCCTTTTCAAATTACAGATCTGACATTTCTATAGGTTTTTAATTCAATTCTCTTTAGTTCTGCTTAACTAGGGGATCCTAGTCCTTGTAAAGGTACAGGGCAAATATTGTCTTGTGGCAGCCCAGCGTCATCTCTACTTGTCTTGACAAGATGCTTAAAGAAACAACAGGTTTCAAAGTGGTTCATTTATCTAATCTATTACTTCAAGATACTCTGGGGAAGTTCATCACAATGATTTCCAGATTTGCCATTTTTTTGATCTTTTCATCTCTTCCTCATCTCAGCTGTTGTACATTGCAGGAACACAGATATAAATCCTTAGACTTGTTTTTTTTATCTGTGTGTGCTCCCTTTTAAGCTGTGCTGGAGTTTTCCTTGCCAGGGCAGCTGACACTCAATAATCAGAAGAGAAAAGCTTTATGTCCATTATTCCCTTTTCCTCTGTTGAAGAAATTTGTAGAACGAACTGTGGGACCAGTGCACATTGCAAGGCATCATCACAGAGGGCTCCTGATTGTTCTGGCTCAAGTTCCCAGAAGTCTTTTAGCTCCCTAAATTTAGAAATTTACCCCCAGAAAGGACTTTTTCTCCTGCAGAGAGTGCCAGCACTTTGAATGGGTTTTCATTTTTATGGGAGATAAAAGGGAACATTACATTTTCCTGTGAAAATATGGAGTGAGGCTTGCATTTGTCAACGTTTACTCTTTGATAGTCTCCAAACATAACTTTTTAAGTGGAATTAATGCTGTTCTGTTTGCTGGGGGGGTGGCCAGCAGTGGGGGTGCTGGAATAGCCCATCCTGTGATGTTACTTTTGCTGTTCCCAGCCGAGACTCCCTGGGACACCTCGGCTCTGCTTTAAGTGTTGCTCTCAGTCCTGTAGAGAAACTTGATGAAACAAGGAATCATACACCCATTTAGTTTGGAAAATCCCTCTGAGATCATCAGGTCCAACTGTTCCCCAGCACTGCCAAGGCCACCACTCATCCATGTTCCCAATGCTTCATTTACACAGATACTAAATCCCTCCAGGGATGGGGACCCTTCCCTGGGTAGGAAGATGACACTTCCTTGTTCCAGTGCTTAACCAGCCTTTAAGTGAAGAAATTTTTCCTTTTCTTTTCCAAGAAATGTGGTGAAAAAGGACTATTCAAATGCATAAAGTATGCAATTATCTGATATGTTAATTGTTTAATTGTATGTCTCTTAATAAAGAAAAATGAAAACTGCCCAAGTGCAATATTTGGCCAGGTTGGATGGGGCTTGAAGCAACCTGGGATAGTGGAAGGTGTCCCTGCCCTTGGCAAGGAGTGGAATAAGATGAGCTTTAAGGTCCCTTACAGCCCAAAGTACCCTGTGATTCCAGGATAATCTATATATGCTTTTCCAATTCTGGTGCATGACTAGAGAGGAAAAATGGTGAGGGATCTTCTTCCTCTGGTCCCTTCCACTGCCTATGTATGGGGTCAGAATGTGTCTGCTAAACACATCTGAAACCAAGCTGTAGGTCAGATTTGGTGGGTGCAGAGCAGCATCTTCCCTCTGCAGCACATTCTGTGCAGTGACAGTGAAGGTAGCAGACTTTGGAGCATGATAGATCCCAGATTACTCTGCTTGGTCGGATGAATTCCTGAGTGCCTCCCCTCCCCAGTGCAGGGGCTGTTATTTCCTGGAAAGGGCACCTTTGATCCAGGATCTGTTACTCTCCTGATGAACAGAGCTTGCAAATAACTAATGATTCTGGCAAAAGAACTTTAATTTTGTGCCAGTGGGAGATTTCAGGTTAATTGAATGGTCTCATTGGTCTGTGTTTCACCAGGTAACTGCTTTGTGCTGAGGCCGAGGAACTTTACAACTTGAAAACCTAATCTTGTCTTGACCTGAACCTCATCAGGCCAAGCTGATGTCTCCAAGGGCCTGAAAAAGTTCTGAAACTCACTCTAAAACATTTTAGGGCCACAGAAGGACAACAGCGTGCTCCAGGCTGTGAAAGTAACTCCTTGCTGCTTCCCACTTTTGTTAGCTTTCAAGCAAATGTCCAGAAATGTGAGAAAAATAGCAAATCCAGCTGCTGAATCACATGTCACATAAATCAGGGGTCTCACCTGTGTAGTGGGTGATCCAAACAGAAAGGCAAGAAATCCCAGGGCAGAAAGGAAAAACTGCAGAGTGAAGTTTTACCTGAGGCAGTCAGTGTTTGTGTCTGCAGCACCAAGAGAGGAGGTGGGTGCTGTGGGATTAAAAACTGGTGTCCTTGGAGTGGCAGAGCACCTTCTATCAAATCAAGTCCTCTCTATGCATTGACAGTGGTGCTGAATTCCACTTTGGCTCTCAGCTGAGATAGGAGGCTCAAATAGGACAGGTCATGACACAGACATCGCATCATGGATGTCAGGGGAGTCCCTACAGGGAGAAATGGAAACGGGTAGCAGTACATTTGATCAGGGGGAAATCTGGAGCAGGATGAGAGTCAAGGAGAATTTGGGAGACCACATATTGGGATTTTTCTAAGAGTTTTGCGGATAGTGTTTCTGGAGGGATTGGATACAGGAATGGAGAAAATTAGATGAGCTCAGAATTTAACATCTGTTGCTGTCAAAAAATCTTATATCACATTTTGTGACTCTGATAAAGTGAAACAATGAAACAAGAACAACTGCAGAATGTAAGAGCAACATTGCTAAGATATCCAGGGAGATCTTTGCCTGTAATCGTTACTACCGGTGTTACTTCATTCTAATTCAGAAAAAAAAAAATCACATTATAATTAACAAGAAGAAAAATTGGACAAAAGTATTACTGATTATTTGGACAAAAATAATACTGATAAAAGCAATCCAGGTTCTCTTCTGAGAGATGCAGATGAAGAGAGGATTTAAGTGTAAAAGGGAAACAAAGTAAATAGAAAAGACATCCCTGGTGAGCAAAGACTGTTCCACCTTTTTCAGTGCAAGGATGATAATAATTACAGCAGTATATGATTTACTCAGTTTTTGTAGCCTTTTGCCTCTCTCCCAAGAGAGATGGGAAAGGCTCAGGAAAATAGAGAGGTGGGAAGGGCTCTGAAACAAAAAGCCTACCTGCTATTGCTTTCTGCAGCTTTCTGCCTCTCTCCTGAAGGAAAAAAAGGTACCAAATCTCCATATTTTAAGGCTCTGCCAGCTCTTCCCTCTCTGTATTTTCCTGAGCCTTTGCAGGAGAAGTTGTGTCTAATGAAGGCAGGGAGAGGAACAGCAGGTGTTCTCACCAGGCACCACACACGTTCTGACCTGCCGCACCCCATTGCTCATTAATATGGTGTTTTTAGGGAAGGATGGCTCTGCACTGGCAGGTGACAAAATTGTTGGAGGTACATGCTGCAGCTGGAGCCAAGAATTGCAGGGAGACAGGTGGAGATCTGTAAATAAGAACATTTAGAGCCTGACTGCAATGCCAAAGCCATTCCTGGCCAGAAGTGAGCTGAGCCCTTGTCCCTGCTTTAAATAGCAGGTCACTGCTACAGGTGCTGCTGTTGTCACCAGGAGCCAAAGGACAGGATCTGCTCAGCTTTCAAGGGCTAAGTTCACAAAATACGCAGAAGTCCCCAAACTGGCCAATTTCAGACGATTCGTACAAGTTCACCTTGGTTTCTTACCCCATCCACCTCCCTCATTCCAGTGCCTGTGGCACCTGCAACACCTCTCCTGCTCCCCATGTCCTGCTCCTCATAAGGACAGCACCAAAAGGACATCAAGGGGCAAGTCCAGGGAAGGGAATGGAGCTGGGGAAGGGGCTGGAGCCCCAGGAGTGGCTGAGGAAGCTGGGAAAGGGGCTCAACCTGGAGAAAAGGAGGCTCAGGGGGACTTTCTGGCTCTGCACAACTCCCTGACAGGAGTGGAGTTTGGGCTCTGCTCCTAGGGAACAGGGACAGGATAAGACAAAACAGCCTCACTTTGTACCAGGGGAGATTCAGGTTGGAGACTGGGAAATCTTTCTTCATAAAAGGAATTGTTAAGCACTGGCACAGGCCACCCAGGGCAGTGGTAGAATTACCATCCCAAAAAAACATGTGGATGTGGTGGTTTAGGATGTGGTTTGGTGAATATGGTGGTGCTGGGTTGATGTTTGGACTCAATTATCTAGGAAGGTTTTTCCAGCTTTAACAGTTCTGTGATTCCATGATTCTAGGACCTGCTCCTATATCTGCCCATTTGTAAAGATCAGATCTAGGCCTGACCTTAGGAGGAAAACCTCAGAAGTATGGGATTTGTGAGAAGCACTGTGTGAATAACCTATACTCACACCCTTTATCCTGAACCCAGTTTGCATTTAGCTACATCGGGCTTGGCTGTAAATCCCAGTGCTCTAGTTTTCCTTGTGCCTTTTCTCTGGTCCCTGCATTAACATTTGCTACTTCATATTCTGGTGTCTTGGCATGTACCTTTGCAAATGGTTAAAAGTCAAGACTGCCTTGTTGAGTTTGAAGGGCAGAGTATCCAGCACTGATTTTTCTTTGACATCTGCCTCATGAAATCATCTCTATTGGTTCAATATGACTTATGGGCCATATCAATTTGTTGGGAATCTGGTGGGTTTTTTTTCCATTGATGTGGAGGACTGCAGGCCATGCATAGTAATGAGGAGTTCGACCCAATCTGTGTAATAGGCTCAGGAGGTGGATTAGAGCAATATTATCAAACCATATCAATTTTTATGCAAGTCCATTAATGAAGCTAGTGTGGCTGGGCTGGTCTGTTTATAGACAGTGTTGTTTGGTGTGTCATAGATCATTTTCTGCATAATTGAAATTATTATTGAAGACATGCAATCAATGAAATGTTCTTCCAATTGGCACACTTGATTTTCCTTGTGAAATTTTGCTCAGGCTTTAATGGGAATACATTTCCAGTCCAGCTAGACTCTGAGGATACCCAGTAAGGACACTGCAAAGATCTATCCTTTGTCAGCAGTTACTCACTAACAAGTTTCTCAGGAAAATTGCTGGGAATTACAGTGGATTGTGCTTTTGGAAAAGGGCAAACACAAGATGTGGATTTTGAAACAGGGGAATAGTTCAAAAGTGAAATAAGTTTTCTGCATTTAGTGACAGTGGCTGAGCACCAAACTTTAGGAAAATGACACCAAATCAGGCAGAGTCCAGAGGCAGAGAACAAGAGTCAAGCTTTAGAAACCATGAACCAGAAGAAAAGATTGAAGTAATTGTGTGGATTAACTTTAGAGGACAAAAGATGGAAGGGAAACACAACGGCCCAACCTCCCAGCACATCTATGGCTGCTGAGCAGTTTCTTCCCCATGTCAGGGCAAAAAGTGAGTTGGCTTGGATAGCAGTAGATTTAATCCAATCATACAGCTAAATTAGGCTTATAAAATTCCTAATAGTTTGAAATATGTGTTGGAATTGATTTTCTAGAAAGATGATATAATATCAGTTGGTCCATATGTCCAAGGTCCATATATCCAAGAGGAATACAGCAGATATATAGGGTTTGAAACTCCTCCTCAGTCTTTCCATATTTCTTTTCTTGCAACACATCTCTTTGTACATACAAAAATCATATGTACTTTCAATTTTTTCTCCCCACTTTTGATATGCAGCTTTTCTTTGTGCTTAGTTTGCTCATAGATAGTTTAATCTAAATAACATTCCCAGTGGGCTTTTCAGTATGTCTTTTTTCTGGGAATAGGAGTGCTCAGATATTTGTGAATCACGAAGTCATAGAATCATGGAATGGTTTGGGTTGGAAGAGATCCTAAAAATCATCTCATTCTAAATCCCTGGACAACATCCACTCGTGTAAAATAGTCTCTAAACTGGTGAAGAAAGGAGAAAATCTATTTCAGGTTTTTGGAGGATGGCTTTGGCCTGGTCTGTGTTGACCCCATATTGTGTATGCTACTATGAAAAAATAATTAATAATTATACAATTAGTAATGCATATTTAGTGAAGAATCAATCATGTATAAATTTCCATATTTTGATGTCTTGATGTCTTTCTGAAGAAGAGTTTTGCCTGGATAATAAAGTGAATTTCATCCAACAGTAGGATGATCTCCTGTGATGGCAGCAAACAATGTGTTGATGTCTCCTGGTTACTTACAGGTTACTGAGCCTTTTGGAATGTCTTTTCAATATCTTTGTGTTCTTTTCACTGAATTTAGTTTCCTTTCTCTAAGCACAAAAAATAAAATATTCAGTTGTAATAACAAATCCTCTGATGGCATGAAAACATTATTAAACAACTTCAATAACCTCTAGAAACATAAATGTAATATAGGAGAAACATTCCTTTACAAAAGTCGATTGGAGGTACGGCTTGATGCAATTTGTCAAATCTGTCTTGTTGCTGAAGCATGATGGAAGTTAATATTGATTGCCATTTTAAAGCCCAGCTTGTGGGCTTTGTTCCACTCAGCTGCTAGCATTGTCATTCCCAAGGTTTATTTTTCCTGTGCTCTCAGATCACTGAGGCTACTGGAGCATGTTAGGGCTGGTAATAATACAGCTGCTGATAAACAAAAGCTGTGAATACCAGCACAGCAGAATAAAGTGAAATAAGAAAATCTCTCCCTGCATGTGGGCTGTGAACATGTTAAGAGCACTAAAAAAAATTTATTTTGGGAAAAACTCCTGTTTCAATAGCAGTCTGCCCATGGTATCAGTTCTTTCTCTAATCTGCCAATAATGAATAATATCTGTCAATTATTTAATCTGAGATTTTGCCATCTGACCAATAGAATTATAAGTTGCAAAATTAAAAAATTAATTATTACCTATCACTGTTCCTTTCAAGTATGAAACTTTACCTTAATACCTTTAATTAAAAGGATTTTTCTGTTGATATTTCTGTGTTTTCCCAAATGTCTCAGGTGTTTCTTCATGATATTCTCACTATGCAGTTATAGGAGTAGGGAAGTTATGCCAGACCTCTTTTTGTTGTTGCCACATTCCAGCGTCCCTGCAGAACTGAAGCCCTGGTGTCTCAGGCTCTTGGCTTCACAGGCAGAGGAACACGAGAGATACTTACAGAGCAGTATCACAAACTCCAGCCTTACACAGAGCATGCTGTGCAGGCAGGAGGACAATCAGAGCCCAGAATTTGGTCTAAAATGCCAGAAGGACAGCAGATCCCAGATTTGAGGTACTGCAACCCACAAGTCAATAGGTAGGGATACTGCTGAACCTGTGGACCTGCATGAATGCAGGAACAGGAGTTCCTTCTCCACCCTGAGCTGAAAGCCTTGAGCCTTTCCTTCATGGGAGGAAAAAAATATTCCCCAATAAAAACATCTCTGCCTTGTGCTGTCAGATGACTTGATGTACTCAACACTGCTACAAAATGCTCAGAGTGCTGTTCTTCCCTTGAATTGCTGTTTTTCACAGGAAGATTGCTCAGCTGGAAAATGTCTTGGCTGGCAGACCCTCAGGAGGTCAGGCAGAACATCACTGTCAGGCCAAGTTACAGCCTCAGCCTCCTGCCTCCCTAGATATGTTTCTGGTTTTTTTTCCATCCATCAGGACAGTTTTCTCCCTATCCTGGTGAGACACAGAACACTGCAGTTGCCTGTGCAAGTGAAGGCTTTATTAGCACATCTCCTTTGCACTGTCTGCTGATTGATGGGGCAAACAACCCCAAACTCCACATGGGTGCAAACTTTCTATTACTTTGCTGCCCTCAGAGAAGCATCACCCTAAAAGAAAAGCTTCACAACATGATCTGTGTATGCATAAAATGATTTATTTCAAAGGCACGCTGTATTAGCAGTACTTCCACCCATGTGCTCTCCCCCTGACAGAGAAAAATTGCTATCTCAGCAGCTGGTCCTGCCAAGGCAATTTGCACTTACTTGCCAAGTGACAGGAGACTCCACTATGTACCCTTGTCCCCCCTGAGTTGTCTTGTTAAAGCGTTTTTGGGCTGCAGGAGCTGATCTGCAGCAGTCAGCTGAGGCACTGGGATGATCAAAGGGCTGGGAAAGTGGTGAGGAATTTTCCTGCTAAAGGGAACTTTTTAAAACTCCCCCCCTCCCCACTCCTTCATCATTTGCTCTGGATGCTTAATCCTATTTAAATAACAACATGTCAAACATGCTCAGTCATCAGCTAGCAAGTGTCCCTGCTGAGATTTCCAGCTTGAAGTTTTCCTGCATCTTGATGCAAGGACTTTTTTCCAAATACTGACTTTTAGTTTTCAAGGTTACTGATGATGTGCTCAGGCACAAGACTTGTTCAAGCCACATCAGGAAAAGAGGCATATAAGAAGATGGATGCATTTATCAGGGAGGTGGTCTGGCTGGATATATACTTTTGGATTTACCTGTAAGACCTTGTTTGAATAAATCCCTGCTTTTCTATAATTACCTGAACAAACACCCAGGAGCCCTCAAATCTTTCAGCTCCTCAAAGAAAGAGCTCTAATTTATGATGTTTACACGACAATGTCAGTGCTGGCACCAAACAGGCTTCAATCTTTAGCTCCTCCAAGAAAAGAAAAATCTTATTAAATAACAGTGAGAAACCTACAGGATCAATTGTGTGACAGGGCCTAATGCTGCACTTCCAGCTCCAGGTAAGCCAATTACTGGGAGTATGAAAAAGGATGAACTTCAGGCAGCACTTCTCCATCATTTTGCTGCTGGTGGGGGAAAGGGAGGACAAAGCTGGACTTCTAGATCAGACCAAGTAACCTGAGCCGGCTGTTTCAGCTATGACAGTGCTGAGGCTTTCACACCCTTCCACTACTTTCAGTGCATCTGTTCTGTGATTTAATAACTCCGGTGCTTGCAATTCTATGGCTGAACTAAAATTAGATGCTATGTTTGAGCCATGTCTGACTCTGTATGTCCCAGGAGCAACAGTCCAACTGTGCTGTGAGAAACATCGGTGATTTTTTTTTTTGAGAAAACAAGAACTAAATTAGTGCAAAAAATCTGCAACCCACCTAACCAACCAAGCAAAAAGCACCCCAAAACCAAAAGAGAAAATCTTGTTTTCTCTGTATACAGAGAATTTAAAAATCTTCAGAGCAGTAAAAAATTGGGAGGGAAGGAAAAGCAATTAAATCAGATGTTTCTATGGTGCTCTTAGGTGAAAAGCTGACTCTGGCAGTGTTCAAGATGCTCAGTAACATTTTGTCTGAATATTTCACAATTGTATAAAGAAAGAACTAAGTATTCAACCTCTTCCCCATTTTTTTTGTTAGATCAGGCCCGGAATAACTATTAAAGGTATCAACTGTTCTGTGCTAGTTTGTCAAATTATTCACATATATTTTGGGTGCTGTTTTGGGGTTTTCCTTATAGATGTGGGATTTTTGCAGTGTTCACCACACCAGTCTCTGGCTTCCTGGGGTGTTTGTCATTCCAAACACACAACCTTCTCCTCAGGGCCTTGCCTGCTCCCTGGCCAGCCAGCTGGAATGATTCCAGCCAAAGATAATTAAAACAACAAATGGCAAACAGTGGAGAGCAAATAACGGGTATTGAACCCTTGTCTGTGCAGGTAGGGCAGTGCTTGCACATGGGTATTGATATTGGGATAAATGGCTGTGCCCCAGGAATTGTGTTTGCATGAACTGGGAAACAAGGAGGGTGTTATGAAAACTGCTGAATGAGGGATTGTGGATTTGAGCAGAGCAAATGTTGTGCCCAAGACAGTTTGATTTGGCTGTCCCAACCCTTATTCCTACAGATCCCTGTGTGGTCACTTTGCTTTAGGAATCAGTTGGAGCTTTGCCAGCTCCAACAGGAACACAACCAGTTTTCATAATAACATTTAGTTGTTTCCAGTTTTTATCTTCCAGGATTGCCTTTTGTCAGCTGCTTCAATTAGATACTCTTAATGTCCACATTAATAAAGATTTTTAGTGGGACAAAATTACATTCAGATGGGAAAATATATTCAGTGTTAGCATTTACATGTAATTCCACTGCAGCTTTTTGATATCTGTAGATTCATTCATGTGAAATGAATGAGAAACAGAGCAGATTCAGAACATCTTGAGCTGAAAGGAGCCAAAAGAAGAAATTCCAGAGAAGGTGCCAAGGTGATCAGAGGAATGGAAAGGCTGGGAGAGCTGGGATTGTTCAGCCTGGAGAAGAGAAGCTTCAGTGTGATGTAACTGTGGCCTTCCAGTGCCTGAAGCAGCTGACACAAACCACGGAGAGAGATTGTTTACAAGGGATGGAGAGACAGGGCATAGGGAATGGCTTCCCACTGCCAGAGGGCAGGGTTAGATGAGATATTGGGAAGGAATCCTTCCTTGTGAGGGTGGTGAGACCCTGGCACAGGGTGCCCAGAGAAGCTGTGGCTGCCCCTGCATCCCTGACAGTGTCCAAGGCCAGGTTGGATGGGGCTTGGAGCAACCTGGGTTAGTGGAAAGTGTTCCTGCCCATGGCAAGGGGTGGCACTGAAAAACTTTAAGTGTCTCTCCCAACCCAAACCATTTCATGATTCTGTGATTCCATGATTCAGGTATCAATGCAGTCTCTGTGCTTGTGAAAATGAGTATGATTTGGTAAACACTGAAAAATTAAATAATTCACAGAGAAATAAAACAACTTTCTGAGACTTTTATATTGGTTTCCAGGTCAGGAGTCATGAAAGACTGACTTGTGTAAGAAATGTTTCATTTCTGTCTGTAAGTCTCTTTCCATGCTGGAGACAACTCTTGGCAGCCTGTTCTCAAGTGTAAATGGATAAAACTTTCCAAAACGTCATTAATGTCTCACCAATTATCAATAGCTGAGGTTTTATTAATGTATGGTGAATTGAAGCTTCATTTCCTATGATCATCAACATGTCTGGAAGTGTTCAGAAAACTTGTGGATGTGGTACTTGAGGACATGGTTTAATTTTGGATGTGGTGCTGGTGCTGCATTGATCATTGGTGATCTGAAAAGTCTTTTCTTACCTTAATGACACAGACAAAGAGAGAACTTTTGAATTCTTGTGTCATCTCTTTCAGGCTCTTTAACTTATTTTTCAAATTCTGTGGTGTCCAAACTAAAATATTCTGGTGAATTTTCTGTCCTAAAATCAACAACATGATGGGTGAGGGGGAAAATGTTTATAAATAGAATAACAAGGTTGTAAGCCAGGCATGGGTGTAATGTCTGCTGGCTGCCTCACACCAGCACCTACAGGTTTCCCCACTTTTCTAAACTGCAGAACTTGTTAAAAGTGTGTTAAGTAACCAAAGGCAATTTCAATCAATAATCTAGTCCTTGTCTGACACCTTTGGTCTTGAATACATATTCATACTCTTCTTCAAAGCTGATTCCTCTTTATTCTTCAGAGAGTGAGAGATTCATTGCTAATCAGAACACTATTCCTACTCATAAGTTGTAGCAAATGAATCTCAGCCAGTTGTTTAAATTGAAATTTTTAGCTGCCAGTCTAGACAGGTCAAATGGGAAATGGAAAAAAATTAGGATCACTGACTATAAAGAACAAATATCTTTATGCATCCACCTGTGGCTCCATGTATTCTCTGGGGTGTTAACTTCATGCAGATGGCAACTATTCACATGGCTTTCCTATCTTAAGAAATTATTTCAATTCAAAGGAAATAAATGCTTTTATAGTGCCCTCCACTCACTGCAATTGACTTTGCCAACAGGTTAAAATATCTCTAAGATGAACATTCCACTTCAGACTGGGATTTCTGATGACTCAAGTGACTCAACTGTGTCTGCAGCAATTGTCTATACCATTTCTCTGGGAAAAAAAATCCTGACAAAACAACCAGCAGCCCTGGTATGGAGAAAAAACTCAAATTTATTTATACAGCAGCAGGAAATACAGACCCTAAACACTGAGGGAACAACATGCAGAATGCTTCACAAGCAGAAATAATGAGTAGCTCTTGTCTCAATGAATTTTGGGTTGATGACTCCACCAAAGGCTCAAGGAGAAAGAGGAGCACACAGGTCTGGTGGTTGCTGTAAGGACCTGGAGGGGATTATTGGCAAAAGGAGGGTTAGAAGCCTCTCCGGTCCCCGCCAGCACTACTTTAAATCAATAAATGCTGTGTTGCAGCTTTCAGGTACTGTTAATGTGAGGCATTAAAAACAATTCCAGCTGCATGATAACCTCTGATATTCTGAACCAGGCCATTTTATCTCACAGAAACACCTTTCCCAGCTCAGAGAATTACGGAGCACTTGCCCTTAAAGCCTTGGTAATTGCTGCAGGTAACACCTTGGATAACTCAACCCTGGGTTTGCAGAGCTCCTAAATGTCCCTTGCGGAGTAATGTAGGGAAGGGAAGGGAAATCACAGTGCCAGTACATGGACATTTACCTAACAGAGGCAGCATTTGATATTGCATCTCATTTTTTGTTCTCACACTGGAAGACAAGTACAAAAGATGCTCAAAAACGACTACCTTTTTAGAGCTAAGAGATGTAGGTGTCTCTCAGAGCATAAAATTTTTCTCTGAAATCTGAAAGGTCCTCTGTCTGATGCATTTTTACCACTAAACACTGGAATTGTCTAACTGAAATCAGTGAAATCATTAATTTATACTGGCAGACATAGGAATGCCAAGAGAGACAGGATCATCCCTGTCATCAGGCAGTAGAGGATGCAAATGGCTTCTCTAGATACATTCTACTTTTTCCTATTTTTTTCCCATCAATAACCCAATCTCTCTTCCTGTGTATCATTGCAACAAAAGCTTCAGGAGACAAATGTACTGCTCTGAGTTATTCCCTGACTCTGGCTTTTCTGCTTTAATGCTGGAACCCTGAAAAAGCAGAAAAGAATTTTGGCAATTGAAGTTTCAGGCGGATTTGCTCTCAGTGCCGTTGTAATTTACTTGCTCAGATAAATGTCTTTTACACTTGGGTAATTTCTTTGCATTGTGCTTGTTATTCATAGATGAGTGAAGTTGAGAATCCTAAAAAATGCTTTAACTTGGCTCTTTCTAGTTGGATTTGCTTAAGAAATGTTTATGGGATAATTGTTTTGCCTTGCTTTTGAGTCAGTCAGTCTGAGGCAGAAGAAAGAAGCTGCATGTAACAAAAAAGAAAGCAAAACCCCCAAACTTATCCTGTAGCAAACCAAGGCAGGCTTATTGGGGATGGGGATATTTGAGCAGGGCTTGCAGTGGGCTGTGTTATGCTCTCTGCTGGTGTTTCAGGGGAATTTAGGGATGAGATAGCCCCAAGAATAGGACTACACTGCTCAGAAACATTGCATTTATAATTTATGAAGTGGGGTTGGCAGAGCAGGTGAGCTGTGATTTTTATGATAAAGTTTCTGCTGCATGACTTTCATCCTTGGACACTCTGAGATTTCTAACTCCCCAGTCCTGCCCTGTCCCTGCCCCATTTGGGACCAGCACCAGGGACCCAGGGGACAGGAATGCACATCCCACAGCTGGATGTATCCATTCCTGGGACGCAGCCCAGCTCCTGCACTGTGGGCTCAGACTCTTACCTGATATTTGAAGTCTGTGTAGAGATAATCCCACAGGGAGCTTGATCTTCCCTATTTAGTGCTTTATAACTCAGCTGGTTGGCCATGACCTCACAGACCTGTGCCATGTGCTCTGTTCCCACCCCACATGAGCCAATTCCTTCCATATTTCGGTCCCTATCACCCTTTAAACCTCTTCCTACCCAACATCTATTAGAAGGTGCTAGAATTCCTAAATCATTAGAGAGAGTGCAGAACTTTTGGGTAGGTTTTCCCCACAAAAATTATCTGTGTTTTTGCTGCTCTGCCTATGCCAGAATCAACTCATGAGTTGGAGCTGGACAAATATGGCCAAGACCTCAAGAATCTGAGGAATGCTTTCAGGAAAGGTTCACCCTATGACAGCAATTTATTGCCTTTATCAATTATTTGGAAGAGAGAACTCATTTGGTAGAGGGCAAAATAAAAGGTACATGCAAAGACTAAAGAGGTAAAGTTCATAGATAGTTGATAAAAATATAACCTTTATTTTTCTGTTGGCTGAGCTGTTGCAAATGATATGTATTTTGACAGAGCCAAAGGAAAGATCTTGCATTTTATAGTAAAAACCAACTAGAATATCTTGCTGATAGCAGCCGACTCAATGTCAGAGGAAATATTTACATCAAAAGTGGAATCTCTTTTTTTTTCCCGTAGATACTCAATGGGATTTGATGAAAGAAATTAATTCAGGGAAATTTTGTATCTTTTGCTCCTTAGGACCTTAAAATCAACAAATCTTTTTCAAAAGACTGTGATAATGTTGTGAGAGGAGTCTTGCACAGGTGAAGTAAGGTAGAGTGGAAAAGAAGCTTCTTTCCTCTAAAGAAATAACCTAACTTAGAAACAAATCAACCCTAAAAAAAACAAAGAGGCAAACTAATGGTAACCTGAAAAACAATAATTTGCTGATTTGTGGTCAATCTGGATCAGATCAGGAGAGGGGTGTAAGGATTATATCTTACAAACTAAGCAAAAGCATCAAACTGACCTATTTTGTTATTCAGAGCTGGAAACCCCATGCAAACCCCCTATAGCTCTGAGGGAAATACAGGTCTGATTCTTCCAGGTGCTGAACCTGCTGTCTGTTCCTCAGAAAACCTGAAGTCATGAATAACTTAATATCTCTCCAGTGCTGTGGTAAAAGTGAGTCCCTCATTTTTGGAAAGCCAGGTCAGAAATGGGAGGCAAGTGGAAACAGCCATTTAGAGATGGTTTTTAATAACAGAAATCCAGAGAAGGGACAAGAAAAGGCTCTACTTTATCTGCAGCAGCCTTTGAGTTTGGGGCCATTTGGAAAGATTAGACATTGAATATATAGTGCATCAAAAGTGGAACAAACCCCTGCTCCAGTGGCAGATCATCAGCCACCAGAGCCTGCTGGAGACAGCTCCACTGAAACCAGTGGGAAAACCCATTTTGTATTCAGGGCTTTGAGTCCATTCCTGTCTGTCCTCAGGTGGCACCTACCTGCTGATGCTTCTGACTACACACTGAACATCTTAGAAAATGGGCTCTGAAACCATCTTTTTTATTTTTTTTAAACTTTTTTACTCTTTTAAAGGCATCTTTATGGAGTGCATTGTGAGTAAAGTCCTGACAAAAAAACTTCACTGAGAACACCTTCATCAAAAAAAAAATCAAACTGGTTTTGTTTACTATTGAAGCCCAGTCCCCTTTTGCTCTTGCACCCCACGTCTTCTGCTCTGCATCTTTTCTAAGCCTTCTAATTGGGCTTTTTACAGCTGTCTGTGATACCAAGTGATGGTGCCTGGACTGCTTTCATCTGCAAAGCATCATTTTCACAGCCACAGCTCCCAGTTTGGGTATTTTTCATGTTTTACTTTGTATGTACCATTGCTGTTACAGCTGTGCATCAGCACTAGGAAAAAAAGGGAAAAAGGAGGAGTTAGGAAAGTGAGGCAGATGATGAGGACATGGGGAAAAGGGAAATGCACACAGTAACAACTTCCCCACAAGCTTGTGCTGGGCTTTGATGGAACAACCTGGGCTGGTGGAAGGCATCTCAGCCCACAGCAAGGGGTGGGACAGGATAGGCTTCCAACACAACACATTGCCAGATTCTCTGATTCTACTGTCAATTCAGTGATTGCAGCCATTAAACAGTGGAATTTCCTGAACTCTGGCATATAAAATCCAGCCCCTTTTTCCAACTGAAGGTAAAAGGCTTTTCAGTTTTAACGCTACAGCTTTACTCAGCTTACGGTATTATTCAGATTGGGGTGTTACTACTTTTTTTGGTTATTTTAGGGGTCTATCTCCAGATTGACTGCAATGTGAGAATTCTTTGGCAGAGCCATGAATTTCCAGGGCTTTAATGTTCATAGCTGGCAAATATAAGACTACCAGCTCAGCTGAATTATCCTTTTTCTTCTGGCTGTCCCTGTGATCATTCATACCTGCATACAGTTGCAAAAATCCACATGCATGTTAAGAAACCTGCTACTCCTAATTAAGTCAGGCTGCTTGACAACATTAATCACCTCTTCAAACTCCTCCATTTTCAGGGAGTTGTAACTGAGATTCTCCTAAATATTCCAGGGAATAGTCACAGCCTCGAGGCTGCCAGAGCTTTAGGAGAGTTTGGACAATGCTCTCAGTGATGAACAGGCTGGGATTTTTGGAGTGTCTGTTCTGGGAAAAGGGTTGGACTCCATTATCCTGGTGGGTCCTTCTAACTCAGGATATTCTATGATTCAATGAAATATGAAAAGTCTCAGTCTTAAATCCAAACAGGGTGTTGTAAAACAACTTAACACATGACCAAGCTCTGCTTCACGGTCAAAGTTGCTTATCTCTATTTTGTTTCAGCCAAAGAAGCTGCTTTGCCATGGCAGCACTGCTAAATGGCATGAACCCCTTTTGGTCTGAGGATATATTTCAGTCAGAAAGCAATCGGGGGAAAATCTATGGCTTTGCAAATCTCCCCATAAATTTGAGAGCCCACTTATCTTGCAATGAAGGGTTATTCTGCCGAGTGAGAGGGAACAGAGTCCCGGTAGTTGCCATCTAAGTTGAATTATATTTAATCTAGAGAATAAACTCAGCATAAGAGTTATGGTACACCATTAAAGTGGAGCCTATGTGCCAGCCTTGAAATGACTGTAAGGTCATCCACAGACTCCCAACAATTACTCTTGTGCTAACCCCAAAAACCAGAATTTAGCTAAATCATAGGTACCTGCAGTGTTCCCAGGCCGTTCCCAAAGACTTGGAGAGACGAGCAATTTAAAAATGAGGGTTTAATATAGACCTTGCAGATACCAAGAGAAAAAATTGAAGCTGGGCAAAATCAGTCAAATGTATCTTGGAGAGTTTATAATGGTTTGCAAGTGCCTGGAGTGACAGGACAAGGGAGAATAACTTCCCACTGCCAGAGGGCAGGGATAGATGGGATATTGGGAAGGAATTGCTCCCTGTAAGGGAGGAGAGGCCTTGGTCCAGAGAAGCTGTGGCTGCCCCTGCATCCCTGACAGTGTCCAAGGCCAGGTTGGATGGGGCTTGGAGCAACCTGGGTTAGTGGAATATGTCCCTGCCCATGGCAGGGGGGGCACTGGATGGGCTTTACCCAATCCCAAACCATTTCATGATTCTGTGATTCCATGATTCAGGTATCAATGCAGTCTCTGTGCTTGTGAAAATGAGTATGATTTGGTAAACACTGACAAATTAAATAATTCACAGAGAAATAAAACAACTTTCTGAGACTTTTATATTGGTTTCCAGGTCAGGAGTCATGAAAGACTGACTTGTGTAAGAAATGTTTCATTTCTGTCTGTAAGTCTCTTTCCATGCTGGAGACAAGTCTTGGCAGCCTGTTCTCAAGTGTAAATGGATAAAACTTTCCAAAACGTCATTAATGTCTCACCAATTATCAATAGCTGAGGTTTTATTAATGTATGGTGAATTGAAGCTTCATTCCCTAGTCAACCACTTTTTCTTCTTCCTTCTACTTTCACCAGATGGATCATTAAAGGGTCCCTATAGCATAAACTTATTTAAAGTCTGGCTGCTTTAGTAACAGAAAGAGACTTGGAATTTAGTTTCTAAAAGTCAGTATCCCCCCATTTAATGTAATTACAGAACTACATAATTTTAAAAAATGAGACATTAACTCCACATATATGGTATTTAATGCTCTCAGTGTGCAGATGAAGTGCATGTAAATGTGAAATTTTAAAAATGGTAGTTTAGAAACACTCTACTCCAGGACCTTCTGTACATGACTTAGAGGAATCAGCAGCAAATCCATCCAAGATATGAGTTATGGATGATAAAAATCCAGGCAACTTGTCTAATAAATAATGGCACTAAAACCCTCTTCCACAGTTCTCATTTCTAATGTGAAAATGTGTAGCCTGGTGTGACTGAAATGTAAATCGTACGCCCTGAGACCTGTTTCCCTGGGGAAGGATGAGGAGATGGATCCTCTTGGCCAAACCATGGCAGTGGATTCCTAGTTTCCATCCTGGATCATCAAGTCCAACCTTTGGTTCTATTTATGAGTGACCTGAAATTTCAGCCTTTGGTTGTGAGACTCTGCTTGTGGAAAATCACTGCCTTGGGATTTTTTTTTTGAGCCTGTCTTTTTGTCAAGTGGTCTCAGTGGCACACCATCCTAGCTTGCTGGTATGAGGAGTCAGTCACAGGAATCCACATAGATCCAAGCTGACCTGACTATAACAGACATTCTAGGCCCATTTCTCCCCAATGAGCTGAGTCTCTCTGTGGTGTCAATTGAGTGAAATTCCCACTTGTTTGCATCCTGCATGGAATCAGGCTCCCTACATACACAAATATTTAAATACACACAAAATACATGTGATAACAGGATCCAAATAAACCCTCCTGATGCACTAGTAATTGGAAGAGTAGCACAGAAATAAATCCCAAGGGGTCTATGCTATCCTGTTTCTCTCTGTATTTCATAGTCATTTCTGCAGTTGTTAGTGTCCTGCAACAAAAGAAAACTGCCAATTTAAGGTGATGCTTTAAAACTCGCTTGTCATCCTGGAGGTTTGAGCTGACCACTTGTATTTCTTGCAGTGAGAAAAGAGGTGGGCAGGAGTGATTCATATTCAATATCTATTATAATGTAATGCCAGTTGATGGGTTCTGACAGATGCTTGAGCTGCAGAGGAAGGGTCATGAGTGACAGAGACATATAAAGAGAGGAAAATGAGATGTCAAGGCAAGTTAATGGAGCTTTTTGGATATTACAACTCTTCTAGCTTGAGTCAACCTCCAGCAAAAGTGTACTTGGAATCACACAAAAGCCATGCTTGAAAAAAAGAGGTTAAATTATTGGGGAAAAAAGGTTAAACAGGCTAAATTGTTGGGAAAATTTTAAAGGCTCTATTTCCACATCCGTTGGCTTAGGTGGTGTTGAAGAAAGGGCAAGGGAAGTTACCAGAGGCAGTTTACCTCTTAAATGCAAACCAAGAATTATAGATTCATAATATTTTTCAAACTAAAACTATGTTTTTATACATTTTTTTCTTAAGCTAGGGCAGTTTTCTTTCATTTTTCTCCTTATAAATAGGATCAAAGCTTTCACTCAATCTCAAAGTGGCTTTTTTGTTCTGTTCTAGAATTATAAAAATCAAAATCAAACCTAGAGAATTCTGAGTTCGGTAATTGCAAAGCAGCTTATATTTTCATTCCTCTCTTTTCCTTTGTTTTGTCTTCATCGAGAAATGTAAAAGGTTGAGAAAAGAAACTTTTATTATTAAATTATTCACAAAAAAGTGAGCAAACCAGGACATCAGACTTTCCACTAATAAGCTGCTCCTTTTTTTCTTCCACTTCATTAATATCCTTTTTGCTAAAGTTATTAAGATGAAAAATGGTTACCAATACTTTAGTTTTATAATCAGAAGTGCACTTATTTCTTATACACATAATTCCTTGTGACATCAGTCACCTTAATCTCACATTGTTTGAGCTTCAGCCAGCTTTGACACTGCTGTAATTATCTCCTGCTGTTTAATAAAGCAGTTTTATTTGGAAGGCAGAATCAAAGCCTAACTGATGACCAGGAGACAAGAAAGTTGGCATGGGAACTGGCATGGATTTGCATCCAATGGGAGTATAAAGCCATTTACATGGTCTGTTATTTGCCTCAGGTGGGATGTCTGGAGATTTTTCAGGCTAGAACTTCACACTACATTGAGACTACCAGGGAGAGCTGGTGGGAGAACATCCCTTTGCCAGGTGCTGCTTTGCCAAGGACAGAGGGTACATCCCACCAGCACCACATCAGGCACCTCTGGAAGGAGTTTTTGTTGTGGAGTGGCTCTGAAAGTGCTGCGGTCTCTTTTGCGAACATGGAAGAAGGGAGATTTCAGGATACACAGACAGAGAGTATTTACAAGGGTCTAGACTGACAGGAGAAGGGAATGAATGGCTTCCCACTGCCAGAGGACAGGGATAGATGGGATATTGAGAAGGAATTGCTCCCTGTGAGGGTGATGAGGCCCTGGCACAGGGTGCCCAGAGAAGCTGTGGCTGCACCTGGATCCCTGACAGCATCCAAGGCCAGGTTGGACAGGGCTTGGAGCAACCTGGGCTAATGGAAGGTGTCCCTGCTCATGGCAGGGGGTGGCACTGGGTGGGCTTTAAGGTCTCTTCCAACGCATACCAATCTGGATTCTATAAATCAGTTGTACTCTTTGCATCTTGCAAAAGCCGTGCTTGGCCATAGTCAAGTGTTTCTATGAAAACATTTTTTAAGCATCCAGTTAGTTAATTTTATTGTTCACTAAACCATTCCCTGCTGTCATATTCCATGGAAAGTGGTAAACAGCTGATACCCACAGTGTCATAGAGCACCAAAATCCCAGAATCTCAGATTGATTTGGGTTGGAAAGGACCTTAAAACCCGTCTCATTCTACCCTCTGCCATTGGCAGGGACACCTTCCTGGTAGCTCTGAACCCCATCCAACCTGTCCTGGTCATGTGGAGTTAATTTTTCTCAAGCAAGTAGGAATTTGGGGGATAATGTGCAGGATGATTCACATGCTGAAGATGGCCCTGTTAGCAATGCCATAGATGCTGATGCTGCTTTAGCTCCTGACAGTGATGAGTGGGATGTAATATCTGATAAAGATTAGAGGCCTCAGAATCCAAACAAAACTCGTAAACAGGAATCCCATGATACCAAAACACCATTTACAAGCTCTGACAGTGAGATAATTGGTCTGGGTGTGGCTTCTATTTACTGGAATAAATGATGATAAATAGTGACTCTAGCTGGACTTTGACTGGGAAAATGGAATACTCACATATATATTTTTATATTATTTCTGCTGTCAGAAGTCTGGAGAAGCCTGTGCATTTTTGTGTGATCTGTGAGTAGAACAGGTCTGGCTGTGCACACACCAACTCTTGCACTGCTTCATTGTGACGCCAACACCGTGCTCCTTCCTCCATCATATCCTGTGTGTCTCATCCATAAAACCCACACCATAAAAGCCACACCAAGCCATTCCTCCTTCTGCCATCACCCACAGCCATTATTCTTGTCACCTGTGACTTTTCCATCACTTAAGAATTTTCTCTTGACTTGAAAATTGGGTTGTCATCTCAAGATGGATCATGAAAGGAGGAAACATTGCTCAATGAATCCATTCCTAACTCCCCTCTGTGAAACAGTGGGAAGTAATGTCAGGATATGTGATGTTCATCCATCACTGTCAAAATGTCTCAGAAACCATCAGTTTTTGCTGCCCTTTCCTGTAGCCAACTCTACATGACCAAGCTACTCCAGGTGATGTGAAACAAGCCCTGGGAAGGGGAAACTCGCTGGAAGAACAGAAAGTAGGACGAGGACAGATTTCTTTTTTCTTTACCTTTCTGACAAGTTTGAGGGGCGGGGCGGTGGGGTGTTGAGCTCACTCAAGTCCTTTTTGGGGGTCTGCCAGGGAGATGATGCTGGGAAAGTGATGGAGGAACACTTTTTATCAACTCCACGTACAAGGAGGTATCGCTTTGTCCTCATACCTAGCAGGGCAAGTGCAGTTTGGGAAGCTGGGCCTTATTACCTGACTGCAGGCTTGGGCATTAACCTCTGCATTTCAATTCCCTTCTGCTACTGAGCAGTAAATGAAGCTGAGGGTTTACAGGGAGAGTGTTGGCATGGCTGTGAATTGGGGTTGTAAACTCAAACTACGGTAGTGGTCTTTAGCTCTAGGAGAAGCACTACATTTATAAAATAAAAAGGAAAAACAATCCCAGTTAACCTGCAGGCCTGTTGACTCTGAAATTGTGTCTGCTTTCATCATGAAAGAGGAGAGGTACATTTGTCAGTGCAGTGTTAAACATGAGATGCTGAGGTGCCAGGAGGAACATATTTTTTATGACAGGCAAGATGAAGTATCCACTGTCTTTTAACCAAGTAAATATTGCAGGACTGCTCATTAAAATGCAGAGATCTGTCTTCATCAGTTGGCCCCGCTTCTGAAGTTCCAAATTTTGAGGTGATGATGACTGGAGAGGGGCAGTGTGGAATTTCCCTCTGTAGCTTTTGCTTCCTGATCATCATTAAAGATATTTGCCCTATGCAAATGACATTGAAAATTAGTATTTCCAATGAGAGGAATGTAGATGGAAAAGTTACTGCAGAATGAGAATGGAAAGGGAAAAAAGTATCCCACTTTTGCTTGTTTGGAGGTATCTTGGATGTGATGAAATGGAAAGTCATGCAGATTTTCAGATTCAATCTCTCTAAACTGAGTAAACACTAAAAGGGTTTCTGTTAAAAATCATGGTTCCAGTTGTTCAGAAAATATTGCTGATGACTTTTACCCCTCTCCTGCTCCAGTATTGGAGGAGAAATTAGAAAGCCTTTCTTGAGGAGACCTTTCCAGCTAACATTGCAGTTACCCCATCTTCTCATTTTCCCCATTAAGCCTCCCACTCAAACGCAAAGTACACACTTCACCAGAGGAAAAGATGATTTCCTAGGGCCAGGTGGGATTTTTTTAGCACTTGAATCCAACTGAGTAACAAAAGGAAGAATAACACACTTCAAGCCTTCAAATAATACATTTTGCACAGCCCTCCAGCTGTCGAGGGGCTGTCAGCACATGCTGACTGAGTTCACCTATCACAAGCTCCTCATACCATGGTACATTTGTTAAAATGAAAGGTGCCTCTTGCAGAATAAATCTCAAGGAATGTATTGCCTTTAACTGTGACCATTGTTGGTGTCTCCGATTGAAAATCCTTTGGAAATTTCTTATTAAGGGCAGTGCTTCTGTGGCAGGGAACAATTGTGTGCAGAATTTGTATTGCTTCAGTTTGCTGGAAAGCATTCATAGACATGAGCTAATGTCGACTGGAGAAATATCCCTATGAAAACTTCTGTTAATTTTATAATAGCACATTCCAGCAACAAGGCAGGAAGGAAAACTCTAATGGTTGTAATGTAGGTTATTTTGCTTGACTTGCTGTCTCAGATTAAGCTGACATGTTAATCTGAAGCCATCTCTGACAGGCTTCTTATAAAGGAAATTATTCACATCTAGATGTCGGGGTTTGAAAGGATGGTTGAACTTTGTAAAAAAACCCGAAGTACAGGTAGATGCTTAGAAAAGGTAAAGGTATCTGAACCTTCCTTTTGTGCCACCTTTATGTGCCTTTAGGATTAAATGTGAGATTAAGATGTCCAGGTGCAACAGTCTTTTCATAGAGAATCCAGATCCACTCAGCTCAGAGGTTTCTAGGCAAAGTTCCCACTTTCCACAAACTGATTTTAAATGCACAAACAAACATTGGTGGGTTTTTGCAAAGTATTACTATGCTGATTCATTTCATGGGATCCTGAGTTTATTCCTGAGAGCAGATCATTGCAATTTTAGTTTTGGAGAGCTGGGCAGGACTCACAGACAGTGAAAGTGAGACAAACTCTTTGCTGTGGTTTCAGCCTGAATTAAAGGATCTTTAGATCGTGAGAAGGTCGAAACATACAGGGGACAAACTGCCAGAGCATTTCTGTAAAGCCTGGGTATTTTGGCATGCCAGGTTGGTTTTTTTAGGAGCTGAAAAATAGGTGTATCTGTGCAGCCTAATATTCAAAATACTCTCCTGGTATGGGGAAGTAGTTGGGACACATGGTCCCTGCTCTACACTTTACGTCTGGATTTTGTTTTCGCAGATAACAGAGATCAAAGTGTTTATCCGACTCTCTGGACTCCTACAAGAGAGAGCCTTACCAGCTTCTACATTTTAGTCTCAGGATACTCCTGTAGCAGGGGTGGATGTTTCTGAGTCACCCAGCCTGGACTATCCCTGCCACAGGAACACAGAGCCAGAGTGGGGAGCTAAATGCAGCCCATGTGGGTGCTGGAACAAAGGTGCTGACACCCAAGGAGATAAGGGTTATCTAAGGTTTGTCTTTTAAGGGCTCAGCCACAGCTGTGAAATACACACCAGGATCCCTCTATTGTAACCTCCTCTGCTTGACAGGCAGCCTGTGCCAAGCATGGGGAATGTCAAAACACAGTGTTACTTTGTGAGGAGCACTAGGTGCCTGCAGAGGAAGAAATTGCTGGTTTACCTGGTGTTTAAGGCACATTAATAATACAGTTACTTTGATTCCTTAAACTCCAGCTAAATGCTGTATTCAAAAGCTGCTGTCTTCAGTGCCTTTGCAATTGAATTACAGTCCCCCACACTATATTTTTGGATCTTAAATAATTCTCTTTTGTGATTGCTTGACAAGAATCAGACATCCTCCCACCCCATGCCAGTGTCTACTGCATGTTTAACGTCTTTATCTGGTTCTTTTTGCATTAGTCATCTGAGTCTTTGACAGGTATACATCCTGGGCTTTTTATGTATATTTTTATTCATCTATTCATGGACTCAGTGCAGGTTCTGATATCCATCAGTACCATTGCCTGAAATTAAAGTCAAACTCTTTTCTCCCATGGATTAGCACAAACAGATCCTGGTGATGATTTATTTAAACCCAGCTTTTTTCATCACCAGCAGGAGTGCTGTCTTCCAGGACTCAGATTCATTCAGCCGGCAGCAAACTCTGAGTATTTTCCTGTGTCACAGGATGGGCGTGTGGGATGGGAAATGACCACATATAGGTGATCCTGCAGTCCTTACAACCTCCTCTGAAGATGGTCTGAATGCTTATACTCTCTGTTGGAAGTTTTGAACCTTTCTTAGGGCTGCTAGGGCATTGTCCATTTTGATGCTTGGTGGTGTGCCTTGTTTTATGGCAAATTTCAGTTATCAAAGTTTCACAGCAGCCTCTGGGTTTTATGTTGCACTGGAGTTGGGAAGTATGGACACAGCCCTTCCAATAGCAAGATGACTCAGGAGGAATTAATAAGTCAAAAAGGTTTCCATGGCTCACGTTCCTGCTGTCTGCTGCTCAACTTGTGCTCCTACTGTGTGTGGAATACCTGGTTTTCCGAGCACCAGGGTTGCTCTCTGATGGGGCAGTGCCTCCATAGCAGCAGCAGTTCAGGTTGTTTGTCAGGATAGGTGACATTCAATCTGGCAGCATGGGGAGAAGTGGGGAAAGTTTGGGGGACGGGGGCGGGAATCATTTTGGCCCTGTTGTATCAGAGCACAGGTAACGGGCTGGGACAGGCCACTGGTGGTTAGGAAAATGCTGGGAGGGAAGGGCTGGCGTGGGAGGGGTGAGCAGTGGGGATGGGGGTGTCTGTGCCAAAGGTTTAATGTCCATTCCCAGACCTCCCTGATCCCCACCTCTACAGACTGCTCTTATCAGAACACTTCTCCCTACATTGGTGCTCCTATTGCCTCTCCCCACCACAGCTTCTCCTTCCCCAAAACCTTGGTCTGTTGCCCTGCAAGATGGCAAACAGCCCCATGTCAGAGTGCCTGGGGGTGCCATGGATCAGCTTTCTTGCTTTTCTCTTGCTGACACCATTGTCTGTAGGGTCAGCAGCTCTCATCCCTAACCACAACCTCTGGACAGGCAGAAGGAAGGACTCAGTGGTCAAATGGCATTTTTGGCTTGGTCAGCTGGGATCAGGATCCTGGTGATGGTCAAGGCTTTTTGGCTGTCCCTGGAAGTCTGACATTTGATGTGTGCCAGTGCCCCTGGTGCCTTTTGATCACACCCTATCTTTACCATCATAATTCCTGCTTTAGCTCTTCCAGGAGCATGGCTGGAAATTTCATTGGAGAGCAGAGCAAGTCCCTTCTTACTCAGATTATTCTGTGAATTCAAAAACTGTTCAGGGTTCAAGGCACAGCATGATGCAAAAGGAGAGCCAAAAATGGGATAGTAGATTTTATTGAAAGGTATACACTTTTTGGATGCAGGAGTCAAATAACAAGGGGAAAGAAATATTCCTGTTTTACAGACTTTATATGGTAAATATATATTGTCTGAATTCACTGCAAATGAACTCAATATTTGGGTCTGGAGAAAGTGTGGCTGCACTGGACATGCTAAAATAAAATAATAAATAAACACCAACATCTTTGGGACTTAAAGTTTGTATTGCAGATAATGTGTGAAAATAAATCAAAGCACAGCTAAATAGTCAAATATGCATATGCTGAGATAGGTAAGACTAATGCTAAATAACTCATATCTAATTTTAATGCCTGTTTCTTTTGTACAGTGAATTCCAAATATCTTTAAAAAATCTATATTGATCTCTCCAACATTACAAGAAATGAGTGTCTTAAAGAACTGCTTTTAAGCAGAGTGAAAATGCACACAAAGGAAATACTTTGGAAAATCTGTTGCTTCTGGCTGCATCCTTGGCTTTCCAATGTAAAAAGTGATATTTGATTTAGGGAATTTTGAAGGTTATATACAGATTTCCACACTTCAGCCATATGTATTATGTTCTGAATTGTTTTAGATGAAAATAAGTACTTTTTGGCAGTTTTTGACACTGACATACATTTAGTGACAGTCTTACTCAGTGAGGAGTCTTACGCATTCTTCCTCCCCTGGTGAAGCTTTTTTGATTGACACTGAGTAAAGATCAGGCTTTATATTTGCATAGTTGCCTCCACATATAGGAAATGCCAAGTAACTTAGAAAAGTAAAGACAGTTAACTTTAAATAGAAGATCTATTCTCTACTTCTTAGACAAGATAGGGAGCAAAACTCCATGGTTCTCATGATATAAAGTTATCCAAATTAGGATGTGGAATTGCTTTAGGGACTCTTTTGATGTTATGTTTGTATGAGATCTGGCAAATTAAAGATGATGGCAGATGCCTAATTCCAGGACAAATTAGATCAGTTTTGTTTCTCTGAGATTACTCAGCTATCAATTTATTTTACCTTATCTAGCTTATGCTGAATTTTTTCTACTTCTAGAAGGAAATTTTTTTATTAATTTCTCAATTTTTTGAGACAGATGAATGTGAAAATATTCTGGTTTTTTCCAGGGGTACATCACTGTACTAGACCCTGAAAAATTGTAGCAGCTTTACCAACCATCCAGATACATCAGCTAAAATTCTAGAAATGGCTATCCCCCTTTTCTTCTGTATTTTGGGGGATGTAGTGAAGATGCAAGTAAACAGTATCCCTGAGAATAAAGACCTCAATTTTTCACTGAAAAAATTGGCAAACCTGTCTTTTAATGAAAAGATAGTTCTTTTTTTTAAAGTTAGAAATATTTTCCTGTTTGAAATTTCATTTTTCCAATCCTAATTTTCTATAGTTAAAATTTTCAATATTTCCCTTAATTCTCTTAATTTTTTGCTGTAATATGAAAAAAAACACAACCTGCTGGAAACAGTTTTATATAACCTGTTCTGATACAAAAAAATGAAGGAAAATCCTATTATCTGATTCTCTTGAGACCAGTGTTTTGGGCTGATACTCCATTTCTTTCATGTCCTTTAGCAGGAATTGCCCCTCTCCCCCTACCCCTTATCACCCAGTGTGTAGTGCTGTCCAAACTTGCGGTGGTACGCCTGGACTAATTCCAGAGACATTAATGGATTTACAGAGGACATCCTGACACCCCACTGCTTTATTTGTCTCAGTGACAGCCCCCCAGAGTGCTTTGCATCTGTTGAAAAGTCATCTTTAATTCTTTTCTTTTCTCTTTCCCTTTTCTTCTTTGGAATGCAGAGGGACTAACTGCTAACATATTCATGTTTTTATATCCGGAGATGATTGTGAGCAACACATCTTTTAAGAACATTTGTCCTCTTTAACAAATACCAGATTCTACTTAGACAATAATGAAATTTAGATGAGTTCTTCTGAGCACTGAAATGTTAGCATTTTGCATCCACTTTTATAATTGAATGTTGTGCCAAGCTTACTGATCTTTCTTCTTTCTTTTCCTTCTCTTATCTCTTAACTGTGCCTATTTTGTCGCTCTCCATCGTCGTGGTAGCAAGATACACACACAGGGAGGGAAGTGGATGTTTGCACACTGAGTTATTCTCACAGAATAGAAAGGGAGAAATTCCAGACGGTGAAAAATTCAAAGGATCATGATCAGGAAAGCATGAATGTTTTTATGTCTTATTATACTGGCTTTGGCTGGGGCAGAGTTAATTTTCCTCCCTGAGGCCACTGTAGGTTGTGGCTTTGGGATCTGTGCTGGAAGCAGTGCTAGTGACAGAGTGATGTGGAAGCAGTATAGGTGACACAGTGATGTGGAAGCAGAGCTGGTGACACAGGGATGTGGAAGCAGAGCTGGTGACACAGTGATGTGGAAGCAGAGCTGGTGACACAGGGATGTGGAAGCAGAGCTGGTGACAGGGATGTGGAAGCAGTGTTTGGTGGTTCAGGGATGTGGAAGCAGAGTTGGTGACAGGGATGTGGAAGTAGTGTTAGCGACACAGGGATGTGGAAACTGTTGGTGATACAGGGATGTGCTCACACAGAGCCAAGGCCTTTTCTGCTCCTCACCCATCCCAGCAACAAGGGGCTGGAGGAGCACCAGGAGCAGGGAGAAGACAGCCAGGACAGCTCAACCTAAGTGACTCAAGGAATATTTCATATGTTCAGTATGTAGGTTTTTGTCTTCCCAAGTCACCTTTCTGAGGGATGGGGCCTGCTCTCCTGGGGCTACTGAACACCTGCCCAGCAGAAGCAGGGAATTAATTCTTTGGTTTGATTTCCTTGTGTGCACAGCTTTTGCTTTCCCTATTAACCTGTCTGATCTCAACCCAGGAGTTTTCTCACTTGTACCTCATGATTCTCTCCCCAGTCCCCCTAGGGGGAACTGCAGGGCTGAGCTGCCACTTTGGGCTCCACCACAGCACTTCCTCCCAGTGCAGCCAGGATGTTGCTTTTGGGATTAGTTCTTGCAGCATGGAGAGCACAGGAACAGGCTGAAGACTTAGGAAGAAGCTTCAAGAGTTTGAGGAACTGCTCAAGAGATTAAAGATTTCTGGGTGCACAATTTGCTGTGTATTAGTGTGGATGTGCACTTGAGTGTATCTATTTCTCTCTACTTTCTTCATTGTTCTGTTTTACACAGCTATTGATCATTGGGAAATGGGTTGGTCTGACCATCTCCTCCTTCCTTTGACAAGAGTTTAGTGCTGCAGCAAGGGGTCCCTGGCACTGAACATTTTCCATAGAATGCACGTGTGATCCAGCCTTCTTCTTCTGTGGCTCAGTAAAACACATCTAGACAGCTGGATAAGTGTGGGATCGATACGTCTGATTTAACTATTTTAAATGCCTTCAATTCCTGCTCCTCTCCAGCTGAGCTCTCATGTGGAAAACCTCACAAACACCAGGATTGCTCTGAAGTCCAGACAACTTTTTGTCTTCCCGCTTCTGGTTCATTCCAGTGCAACTCCATTGATTGAAATTCCACTTAACTTCCACAAATAATTATGTAAAATTTCTATAAAAGTGAAATGAAAATGGGACCTCTGATAAGGAGCAGGATATTGGCTTCTGAGTCCCCAGGCATGCTACCTGGCTGGTGACGATGACTGTGGCTACCTGGCTGTGACATTCCACTGACTTCCTGAAACTTTGGTGGTTAAAAAAAAAATGGCTTCTATTCTACAAAGACCTTATTTACTTCAACACATCTCAAATGCTAATGTGTTCCTACTTTTTTTATCCCTTTAACATGACTCTACAGTTCCCCACTCCTGCGTTATGTAATTCAATTATATGGAGACCTTGAATGTAATTTTCTAATTCTCTGCGGTTCATTTGAAAGTCTTGTAAAATAAAACTTATTGGTGTGTTCATTAAAATGTCAGAAATATTTTTGACTTCAATTAGATAGTACAGTAGTTTTATACAAAGTGTGCATATAGTACAATAATTGTGTCAGGAGGATGTAATTAACAGCAATTTAAATGAACAATTGTCTTAAATTTTTCTGGCTCTTCATGCATGATAACTTAATCAAACAGCAAAGTTCTTACAGATGTACTCATTTTAGAGATAGGTGAAACACTATAAACTCATATTTAAAAAGTCAGATTGAAAACCATAAAACTACTGAACTAAGGAAGGCATATAAAAATGGAATGCAGAAGTGTAGTTTGTTTGGTGTCAGCACATTGCAGCCAGAGCCTGTTGGAAAGCGGATAATTTTGTGGTAAGACAGACATTTTGTGGTAAAGTCTGGTTTTGCTGAGCATGGTTACCAGTTTTGAAGACTGAAAGGTCAGAATCATAAAATCTCAGACTGGTTTGGGTTAGAAGGGACCTTGAATACCTTCCTGTAGCCCAAGGCTGCTCCAAGCTCCATCTAACATGGCCTTGGACCCTTCTAGGGATCCAGAGGCAGCTACAGCTTCTCTGGACACCATGTGCCAGGGCCTCACCACCCCCACCTGAAACAATTTCTTCCTTATGTCCAGTCTGTTGCCCTTGGTCCTGTCACTATAGGGTTTTCTAAAAAGTGCTTCTTATAAACTTCAGGCTGAGCATTCCAACTCCTTCAGCCTGTCCCAGCCCTCTGGGCACCTTTGTGAGCCCCCTCTGGACCTGCCCCAACAGGTCCACGCTTTCTTACCCTGGAACACCAGGGTGGATGCAGTGCTCCAGACGGGAGCTCACTGCTGTGCTGCACACTTTTGCTTGCATTAGAATAGATAAAACACTGGAGCCTTCTGCTCTGTTTGCTGTCATCATTGTGACATAAAACATCAGTCACTGATCAATGAAGGCTGTGACTCATTTGCTTCTGACTTCAGTGGCCTTATGCAAGTGTGTGAAAACCACTTGATTAGACATCATTTCAGACAAGATTGGTCCTGGCGGGTGGGGAGACCATGGCCCCAAATGCATCCAGCTTCCTTTTGGAAACAAGGCTCCCACTGGGTAGTACCACATACAGTTTTATAACAATTACAGAACCTGGTTAGATTTATTTGTGTTATTCCTTTTCATCCGAATGAATTAGTTTGTCAAAACAGACATTTTGTGGTAAAGTCTGTTTTTGCTGGACATCTTGATTGGTTTTTGGTTGTTTGTTGTTTTAGGGGTTTTTTTGTTTGTTTTTGTTCCCATTTAAGGATTGCTTGAAAATGCTTGTGAAAGCTAATATAAATTTTCTTGATTCACTTATGACTTTATTCTGAACTGCAAGCTGGCTGTAAAACATGTGCAAAAATACAGAAAAGAAATTCCACCAAAATGTTTTCCTTGGCCTAATGTTAGCCAGGAATTTGTAGACAGGTGACAAAACAAAAGCTAAAGCCGTCCAAGGACTCTGGAAATGGGGAAAAAAACATTCTTTGCTCATCTTCAGTGAAACAATGAAAACCATTCAAGATGTGACCAAAGCTGCTTCTCTAGCTTTAAATAAGATCAAGAGCTGGAGCACACAGAGGAAGTGCTGTGTCAGGCGAGGTGATCAGCATCTCAAAGGGCGTCTGTTTGGGATGGCATAGGAAATTCCTTGTTCTTAGAGGTTCTGAGTGAGGAAAACTTACTCTTGACACAGTCTGGGTCCCTGGGGTGGGACTCTCCTGTTGTCCCTGTGGTGGGAGAGCCATTTGTGCCCAGGTTTGAAGCCACTTTGCCCTTGGTGCACCCAGACATTGATAACAAGCTGGGCTCCCCTGGCATTGACCTCACCTGGCCATTGAAACTGGGTTTGGCCACATCTTGAAGCTCCCAATCAAAACAGCATCTCCAGCTTTACCACAAAGAGTCCCTGAGGTGTGGAGTTTGTGTTGTAAGAACTGTGCACCCTTAGTAGCATTCTGCTGCTGGGCAGAATCCGCACTCACAGTTCCAAGCCTGGAGGAGGGAACCAGAGCAAAGGATGTGACTGTGAGGTGCAAAACTCTTGGACAAGTTTCATGGTTTCCCCTTTTCTTGGTGCCAGAGCATAAATAAAAGACCAGGTCTGTGAAGTATTCCTCAGCAAAATACAACTGAGGAGAGATCAATCTGCAGTGGGCCACCTTTGTATTCAGCTGTGGTGTTTGCTGTCTCTTCTCCAAGCAATATTGGCTGTTCTGTAAGCTATAAAGGAATTTTCAGCTGCCTTTTCTTGCTGGCTTTCACTTCTGTTTTTTAATTAAAGCTTAAGGAATTAAATGAAGCAGGGAAGCTGGGATTACACAAAGATGAGAAAAGATCAGGCAGTCAAATCCAATGAGGGGCAGTGAGGCACAGGCTGATTCTTGGATTATCATCCTCAATGATTGTTTTTTCCAGTTTAAAGAATAAACATTGATGCATTTTAAGCATCTGGGTGAGGCTGACAACATACAGCTGCCTGGAAGAATTAGATCTGAAGCAGATTGGGAGCTACTTTATTAAGATTTTGGGTGCTATTTGCAGAAGATGAACCAGCAGAAGGCTTCTTTCTGTGCTATAGTTTTGAGGAGGGAGAAATGAATAATCAAACGCTGAATAAGAGATTTACCTGTTTGGAAGAGAACTTCTATTGCATGAGGCATAACTCTCCTTAATACAGCAGTACATCTATTTATGAGGCACAAACATTTGTAACAGAAATTGTATTGTTTACAGACTGTGGCCACATTGTGTAATTTAGCTGCAAAGCACCATATTTAATTGAGATGGGGGAGGAAATGAGGCTATCAGCCACGGTCTTAATATTTACAGACATGGAGCTCTACTTTTCCATTACTCTTGTAATGGATACAGGTTTGAATTAATTTTTAGAACTACCAGGAATAGCAGCATATTGGATTCTCTCACTATTTTATGTTCTGTGTCCCTGCAGTGTATCTTGATTGCTACTCATTAGAAACAGGCTAAGCTTGTGTTTACCAGAACAAAAAA
Source organism: Anthoscopus minutus (assembly GCA_013399455.1). NCBI lineage: Eukaryota > Metazoa > Chordata > Aves > Passeriformes > Paridae > Anthoscopus > Anthoscopus minutus. The sequence continues at coordinate 83,357 of VWYI01027287.1, forward strand.
TATTCCCTTTCCTCACTGCACCTTGCAATCCAAATTTTGCCTTTGATTTAGAAACATGCAAATTAAATATATAAAAGTTTCAAAGACTGTATCTTCTACTGTTTTAAACAATGATGAGGTTTTATGATGAGCTAGGAGGATTTTAAATTATATTTCATGTGCCATAGGCAAGAGAGCTGGTAATTCCTTTGCCTCATTTTCTTTTATGGAAATAATAATGTCTGTTTATCTGGAGACAAGCACCAGAGTTTTGTTTCCATGGTGTGGTGGGATAATGACTGCCTAGGTGAAATGCCAAGCTGGGCTTGGGAGGGCCATGGGCTGTTTCTGGGTTTATTTCAAAGCTGTGGGTTTGGTCTTACATCTCTATGGGATTTGGCTTTGAAGTTGTCCCTGTTTGTACTACCAAGATGATGATTCTGTTGGAGGACCCAGGGAAGTGTCATGTCAACGACAATCCAGTTTTGGGGTAAAACTCCTCACATTTTGCCAGCCTTCTGGGCTCACTCCTCTTCAGAGTTCAGATGCTCTACTTACATGGGTGCAAGTGGATAATAAAAATTATAGCACGAGGACTTGTGAGTGGCATTCATACAGCTGAATTTGGTTCTGAAGGCTTCCTTCTAATAAATTTTATTTTTATTTTAATCTGAATTGCATTTTTAAGGCTTTGAACTGTGTTATGTTTGTATAACTGTATAGGACTTTGCAGAATATGCAGCAGCTTAGGTCATACAATGGAGTCCCAGAATGGTTTGTGTTGGAAGAGACCTTAAAGCTCAGCCAGTTCCACCCCCTGCCAAGGGCAGGGACACCTCCCACTGTCCCAGGTTGCTCCAAGTCCCATTCAGCCTGGCCTTGGACACTTCCAGGGATCCATGGGCAGCCACAGCTTCTCTGGGCACCCTGTACCAGGGCCTCACCACATTCTCAGGGAGGAATTTCTTCCCTTTAGCCCATCTAACTCTGTTCTCCTTCAATTTAAAAACATTTTCACTTGCCCTGATGCTCCATGCCCTAATGGAAAGTCCTTTTCTAGCCTTTTGTAGGCTCCCTTTAGGCACTCAAAGAATCATGCAAAAGCTTCCAAGGAAAAGGTTATTATAATGTGGCAAGAGTGGACAATCACGGGGATCTCAAGGACTCCTTTACATTTACTGCTCTTAGACCCTAAAGGGAGTTGGGGTTTGCAGAGTCCTGGGAGTAAAGTTTCTATCAGTGCATCCACCTTTGAATCTCTTTCTACATCTTCAAGGTCTGGTCTCTGAACACATATCCTTGAACACAGCACACTCAGGGTCACCAGCGAGCTGATCTGGGCTTCAGTGGTGACGGAAATACTCGGATCCTTGGAGCAATTGCCCGAAATAAATGGTGTCTCATATACAGTACTGTTGAACACAGAACTTTTATCCCCATCACATAGATGGACAAAAACTATTTGTCTGTAGCTGCCAGTTGCTTGTTTGGTAATCTAGCTAAAGCATAAGCTTTAATTAAGCCAAATTTCAAATCTACTGTGGAGAATAATGTGACATTATCAGATTCTAATTCTTTATTTGAGGCTGGAGAAGCTGAGTTGCTGAGACAGCTTTTTTTTTTTACAAAATGTTACTCTACTTCCACAGTTTCCTAATTAATATTTGATGTCTGGTGTTTCTATAATGCCAATCTCAGCCTATGAGACAGAGTTTGCTCACTGTGCAGAGAGGAAGTGGAACATGAGGGAGTCTTTCTGGAGGAGACACAGCAGGCCTAGAGAGTGATGTCCTCTAACCATAGATACCTCCAGAAGCTGGGGCTGCTGCACTGCAGAGCACAGAGGAGTGTTTCCCAGCTCTTTGCTTCCTTCTGACATTCTCTGTCCTGCCTTTACGTTTCCTTGTTGCTAAGTGGTTCCTTGGCACCACTAACGGCAAGAGGGCCATTCCTATCAATCTAGTGAGTCACCACTGCCTCTTTTCATAGGCTCTTATATCCAACAGCATCCCATGAATACTCTGCTTGGTCCAAGAGATGCTGTCATTTTTCCCCCTGATGCCAACCACTGAATAAGCTTCATTGCCCATTCCTTCATGTGGTTTTCCAAGAATTCACTTTGCTCCTTGTACATCCCTCAGAGTCACCCACTCTGGAGAGACACAGTGGACAAGGGCATCTTCCAGGGGAATGCATAGATGTCTCTCCATTGCCTGAGCTGCAGGCAATGCTGCTGAAAAGAGGGCAGCTGGTGAAGCAGTGATGCTGTGACGGCATGTTCGCAGTCTTAGGCATTTCTTTTCCTCCCTGGAGGCTTTTGCCTGCAGCCAGAGAAATATCTTCATCTCAGCTGAGAAATAATAAAATACCATTAACACTTATCACTGCCTGGGCTTTGTGAAAGCTATTCTGAGCTGGTAGTGTAGTGCTGAATAGGACAAACAGGATGAGAGATGCTTTAATTAGTGTACAGGCAGTTAAGCTCAATAAGTCTGGGTTCAATGAAAAGATTGCTGAAGTGCAGTGATGCTCATTTCAATTGCCCTCATATTTTAAGAAAACAAACCCTTCTTGCTAATACTTGGCACAACTTGAGTTTTAAAAGCAACTTCTAAAAGTCAAATCTTTCTTTCTTTCTTTCTTTCTTTCTTTCTTTCTTTCTTTCTTTCTTTCTTTCTTTCTTTCTTCTGGACTCAGAGGTAGAAGGTAAGACATTCTCTTGTGTATTGTACAGGACCATCTATATTTTAGATTTAATGAAAATAAACCTTAAAAGGAAACCCACCCTCAGGGATCCCATCAGAGAACGTTGGTCGCATCAGAATATACAATATTTTGCATTTGTTTTTGCTTCAGCTAAACATCCACTCCAGAAAACCACATAAGGACGGGTTCCCTGTTAATCCACTTTCTCTTTAATATATATTTGCCTTGCCAGCTTAATTTCATATTTTGGTTATCATCCTTATAGATCATAACATTAAAGAATAATTTCAGTTGTGCAATAAATTTTTTCTTGTCACTTTGGGTAATTTTGTGACTTTTTGGCTTTATGTGTGTTGGTCTTTTTTTTCCCTTAAGGATCCCTCATAGTAATTTCCTCTTTATTTATCCCTCTGACACTTTATTTATCTTGCACTGACTTTTTGGCTGGCAGTGAAAGTGAGGAATGCTGTCTGAATATCTCTGCATTGCAAATCCACAGGCAGTTCCATCTTTACTTCCTAAAACTACATTCATTGGTGAGCTTTGCAGCTTTTTATACATTCATTTTCCTTTCATTTCCTCCCTTATTCCCTGCAAGCCTTCCCTGTGAATGCCAATAAGACAGCTTCAGGTCTGTAGATTGGATGGGATACTCTCCTATTCTTCTCACATTTCTCCAGGGGGAATAACCACTGTTTCTCATCCTAACCCCTGCCTGCTGCAATCCTGGTGTGGAATCACTACACTGGGATGGAATTCTTACACTGGCATCCTGCAGGGTCATGTCCTCAGCTCTTCTGCCAGGAAACTGGAATTTATATGTTTCAAACCCTTCTGAGCCTGTGTGCTGGGAAACAGAGTCTGAAGGAAATCTGTGATTATTCCTAGGGAAAGATTTGTCTGCCAGTGAATAAGCTGGAATGTGCTCTGGCGGGATATTCATGTGTGTATGGATTCAGGGTGTTGTGATGTGCAGGGCTTTTCTTTTGGGTGTTTCCTGTAATTCCTCATGCCTTTGTTCCTTTAGTTCTGAAATATGAGGTATTTAAAAACACACAGTGACCATGAAGAATGTATAGAATTCTATTGCAAATTGTCCACTTTTGAGCTTTTTAGTGTGCTCCTTTTTTTTCCTCTTTGGCCTCAGCAACAGAATCCAAGAATAATCTGAGTTTGCTCACGAGGATCATTGAGTCCAACTCTTGGGTGAATAGCCCATACATGTATTGAACCCACAACCTTGGGGTTATCAGTATCAGGCTCTAAACCAAGATTTTACAATTATTTTGATGAATGCAAGTTTTTTCCACAAGCCAGTGCTTAAAACTTTGAGAAAGATGCTATTTTCCTTAGCAGAGTGGTCACTCAAATTAATATGAAGTATATTATTTAGGGATAGGGATTATTTAGTTGAATACAAGGAACAACCAGCTCAACAAATATTACAGTTTCTGTAGACCTGTAGAAGAAAATTACCTCATGGAAAGCTCTCCAAAGCTCATAGAAAAGCTCCCTGAGCTGCTTTAGTCCTTCCACAACCCCTTTTATAAGGCATAATCCAAGGACAGTTTCCGTCCTGATTCCTTCAGCACTTTCCTCTTGCACTACTTGCCACAGGAGCTGCAGGTGGTAAGCAAAGAGATGGTAGGGGCTGGGGAAAAATTAATTCTCTTTCTTTACAGTGGGGGTGTTTTCTCCAAGGAAAATTTGCTGTGTTGTTCTTCACATCCAGGCTGGGATGTGGCTAATGCCTAAAGGTCTCTGCTGATGGGGGAAGGTGCCAACCTGATCTTCTGGCCTGAGCACAGAGGGCACAGGGGGACAGGAATGTGGCCACAAACATCGCCAGCTCTTCTGAGCTCTAGACCCGGACACAACAAGAAGTCTCCAGCACACGTGAAAAGATTAATATAGAGTTTTGAAAATCCATTAAAAAAATAAATCCTTCTAAACAGGCTTCTTTTGATAGGAGAGACTATTTGCAAGTCTAGCCACACACACACACTGAGCTTAGCTCAGAAGGAAAAGGGCTCTTCATGACTCATTCCTGCTATTATACTTCAAAATAGGATGCATTAACTCTTTAATTGCTTTTGTCCTTTTCAATTGTTTTATTTATTTTTTTCCTACTTTGCCTTCCTCTTCCCAAGACATTATTTTTCCAGTGCTGCTTCCCAAAAGCAATGCACAATTTACATGATGTAATGAAGTCTGAAAGGACAGGCCCCTCTGCTTTGGGGTTCAGAAAGCGACAAATACAGAAACATTGGAAATTTTCCACCTCACCAAAGTCTCTGTTTGAAATCAAGGAGAGCAGTGAGGCTGATTTCTGGAGCTGATAATTCTGCCTATGAATGTGTGAGACCCCACCTACAGTGCTGTGTCTGCTGCCCCCAATGTAAGAAAGATGTGGAACAGATAGAGCAAATCCAGAGGAAGTCACAGAATTTTTGGGGTGCTGGAGCACCTCCCCCGTTGAGCCAGGCTGGGAGAGCTGGGAATGGTCAGCTGGTAGAGCTGGGAAGGTTGTGTGGAGACCTCACAGCAACTTCAAGGGCTTGAAGGGCTTACAGGGAACTTGAGAGGGACAATTAATAAGGAACTGGAGTGACCAGATAAGGGGGAATGGCTTCCCACTGACAAAGGGCAGGGTTAGATAGGCTATTGGGAAGGAATTGTTCCCTAGGAGGGTGGGGAGGCCCTGACACAGGGTGCCCAGAGAAGCTGTGGCCGCCCATAGATCCCTGGAAGTGTCCAAGGTCAGGTTGGATGGGGCTTGGAGCAAACTGGGATAGTGGAAGACGTCCGGCCCATGGCGGGGATGGAACTGGATAGAAGTCTGGGATTCTGGGATTCTGTAAGCTGAGATTAATAATCAACTGTCGCTGCATTTTTCATCATCAGATGAGGTCTAACACTGCATATTGGAGTCTTTTGTTTATTCACAACACTTAAATCCAGATCACTACCATCCTAAAACCTTAGAATGTCCATATATATTTTTCCAATGTTATCTACTGCTATGGCTTTACCCAGCTGGGAACGGGTGAATTCCAACCAGAAGGAAGGGGAATGTCCTAGGAGCTGCTTCAGATCCAGCTGTGAAAAACAAGGTTGTGTGGAGGGAAGGGTGGAAGGCAGAAGAAGTAAGAAAATTAGGGGGTTTAAATAAAGATATTCTCACAGTATGGACACTTGGCAGAAAGGTGACCACACTCTGAGTGCCAGATATGTCAGGTTCCAATTTGGGGTTTGTGATCTCAAGGTATTGCAAAAATAAACTTGTCCTGATGGGCTTTGTTAAGGATATTCCATTTTATTTTAAGTTAAATTCCTATATTTGGGGATTTAACACTTCAAGTTCTCAATGCTGAAACCTTTTTTAATCAGCAATGCATCACCCTGGCCATAAATGCAGACATACCACTGAATCCTTGCTTTTCTTTCTCACGTGAGTCAATAAAGCCACAATACTGGGATGGATATTTTTCACAAAACCCTTTTGTTTTGTCAGAGGCAGCTTGACAATGCAATGAGGGGTAATTATTTTGGTAGTGATTCTAAAAGATTCAGATCCACACACTTCCAAGGGTTAAATACTTCCTGCCTGTGCAACAGTTAGAGCTGGGAAGTGCTGGGGTTGCCATGGAAACAGGGCATATTTGATTCCAATGGAAAAAGGGTAAACAAGCTTCCTTTTATATTTCAGAACTAAATGAAATGTAGCCCCTAACTCTGTGAGGAGTTATTATAAATTCCCTTAAATCACTCCAGAAATATTTCCTTTTTTAATAAAGTACAGCGAGAAGAGAA
>VWYI01027288.1:0-58888 GCA_013399455.1 Anthoscopus minutus
TTTATTTATTTATTTATTTTATTTATTTACTATTGTCTTATACTGTGAGCTACTTACAAAGCTGCAAACAGTCTTGCTTGGTGAGATCAGAGATGCCCATAGTGCCTTGTTTGAAAGAGCTATGTGGAGGTTGGAGATTGTCAGGCTGTGCAATGCAGGTGCCCACATTCCCCTGACCAATGAAGCCATGACAAAATAGCCCAAGCATTTCCATCCCTATGTCTACATTCCCCTGGTCAATGGAACCACAAGCAAATAGCCAAAATGTTTTCTTTTTCTCTCTGGCACTATATATCTTCTTGATAGCAATAGTCTTGCATTGTACTAGGGTAAGTGTGAAGAAAATCCTGTGCACTACTAGAAACCTATTTTCTACATGGTATGACAAGTTTAAACAGATGGATTCATATTTTGGGGTCTCCGGTGAATTATCCATCCTCCCCATGTTGTAATTGGCATTCTGAGGGCACTGAGGTCTTTAAGCAAAGAGCAGCTGTCAGGGACTCTTCTCTCAGCAAAGGGCCACTTGCTTTCACCAAGCTGTTTTGTTTCTTTGCTTGACAGCTTAGAAAAAGGTTTAGTTTCCTGTGGCTTTATTGTTTTGCAAATATTTTCATTTCTGGCCTTGCCTCTCTTGAGAGGAGTTGCTTTGGCATTTTCCATATCCCATTAGAACACTGAACATCATTTGTGAGCAGAGACATTAATAGCTTGGAAGTCCCATAGGGATTGTGGCATCCTTTTAAGAAAAACAGTATTCCATTCCAGCTGAGGTACAAGAGTTTGTTTGTATGATTAATTCATGACACATTTCTGTTGGAATAAGCTCACTGGTGAGACTGGATTTGCTTGCCCTTATTTCTCCCAAGGCAAGCCTTGTTAAGTGTTAAGGATCTGATTTGGGTGACATAACACTATTGAGGTCTTCTGGGAGCTGCACTTAAATGTTCTTCTAGGATTTAACCTCCAGTGAGGAATTAATCTTCCTTACCTTTGCAAAATCAAAGACATTTTGATCAGCAAATATATTCTGCCAATAGAAGTACTTTAAGGTGAGCTACATTTTGTACAGAGGTAGCAGTTTTTATTTCATAATTAAATCAGTTTAGCAGTTTTATTTCACATATACACAGAACTAGAAAATGAAATTTCTAGTTCTCTTTCTTCTGGATGTCCCATTCTCCTTGAAATATTGGTGGTTAAAATCCTTGGGCACAGGTAATTGCTTAAGGTAATCACTATCTCTTACCTCATTTTTAATATTTGATTGAATGTTTCATCTTACATTAAAGTGCCAGTCAGAAAGTGGTTCCTTAACATATAGATTGCCATACTGTCAAGAAAAAGATGCTATTTTCTCCTCATTAGTCTAATATATGTATTTATTCAAATAATTCTAGATTGGGATATTTTTTTTAAAAGAACTTGTATCTCGCCGTACATGCCAGGAATTATTTTTCCATAAATGCATAATATAGCTAAAAATAAATAAATAAATAAATAAATAACCTAACAAAACCTATTCTCTTAACTTTTTTTCTCTGTTATAAATGCATGACTATGTTTTAAATGGATGTGTTTTGGTTTATAGTTCCCTAAGGAAAAATGGATCCTAAATTAAGAGACAGGTTGGTGGTGGCTATATATAGGTTGACAATTTTATAGGATTTAGGGAAGAATTTTATTTCTTTGAAAAAGGAAAAGATATCACTTTGATAAAAATACAGAGTGGGGAATGCAACTCTTTGGTCACAGCCCCAGCACAACTGTTCACTATAATTCTCAGCAAGTAATTAGGGCCTCATGCTGCTCTGATTGATTTCAGTAGGAACTCAGTTTCATGTACTCTTTTCTTTCCATAAAATTTGGATATTGGTATTCAAGTAGTTTGTGCAATGGGAGGAAACTTTGGAAAATTTCCTGAGAATTCTGGGAGATGGATATCCATATGTGCAATTTTAATAATTACAGGCAAAAGATAAGAGTTTGGCCTTCTCAACCTTTGATGCATGAATGCATTAAAGATTAGATTATAAATGGATCTAAGTATTAGTGAACTCCTAGAGTCATGATCTGTAGGAAGAGACATTCCACCTTTTCACTGTGTTATTTGTTCCTTTTATTTCGGTTCACAAGGCTGATAATTCTAAAGCCCATGAAGCAAATTCCTTCTACACAGATAGACATTTGACTTCTTCCTTCTGCAGAAAGGCAGAAAAATTATTTTTTCATTTCCCGGAGATACTGTGTGAATTTTCAGTTTTCCATTTCATTCATGTAAAAGATATAAGGAGAGCATAATGAAAAATAAGTGTTTTCTTTTAAATAAGATGCAAGTTTTGAAAAGAGCTTCCCATGGTTTTCACTGTAAAGCTGTTTCTCATCTAATGAAAACTCTATCTGGTAGCAAGCTCTGTTCCATTTTGCTGTAATGGACTGATCTGAATTTTCCCAGTTGTTTCCCTAAACATCAGTGTGCAGCTGTCATAAAAGTAGCACAGGCACAGCTGCAGAAGAAAATCTGGTGGTGACTGAGTCTGCGTAGGAATACCCTAGAAGTCTTTCCATTGAACTGGGTGGAAGCTGAAGGTGTGCAGCACCTCTAAAATTTAACCCTTTGTGGAAATACATTCTAGGTCATGAGTTTCTCTCATAATCAGGAGCTGGCAGCAGAGCTGAATGCTGAGCAGGACGTTCATGATTATCTGCATATCTGCTATCGAGTGCATATTTGTCATTCTGATTCTCAAAAGTCAATCAGCTGTGCCTCAAAAAGATGGTCACTACCCTGTCCTCTGCTGACCTTCCTAAGAGAACGAAGTCTGGAAAATGCTGCAAGTGTGCAAAGCTAAATGGCAGCCACTGTTAGATGACTGGTTTTGCTGTACACAACTTGGCACAGCCTCACATTTTTTATCACCAATCAAGAGATCATCTTCATTTCTGAGACAGTGTTTCAGATTTTTGATTTCTTGCCATAGGTTTTGCTTCTCCATTCCTGATGCATCTAATTCTGTTTTCTTAACCTGACCTTCCAGACAGAATTAGTTAGAAGAGATGTGGATGCAACAAAGGTTCCACCTTGAAAACTCATAGCCTGAGGCCAAGGAATATGAATCATAAATGGAGGGCAGTGCCAGTGCAGGGCCTCCTACAAAAGAAGATCCTTATGCAGAGCAAGAATTTGATATTAGAATTCATCCTTAAGCTGTGTTCATCATGTTGCACACAATCAGGTTAATGAGGTCAGAAATGTCTGTGTGCTTATACTGGGTCCATCAGAAGGAAGCTGCAATAAAAACTCTCATCCCTCCTAAATTCTCTTCACTAAGAGATTTTCATATGAGTTGATTTTATTCTTAAAGGAATGGTAAACAATTGTCACAGAATTTTTCCTATGCGGTGGCATATGTCCTCTGTTTTTTTTGATGGGCATCTATCATGTGGTACAGTAGTCTTAACTAAGAAGCAGTCTTTTTTCTGGTTTGCTGTTTGGAGCACAGAGAAAATCTAACTCTTCTCCCAGACATTATAAGGTCTATTCTGACAACTCATGGAATGGTGTTTCTTAGTCAAGATTTGCTGCATTTCTGTCCTTCCAGAGAACAAAGATTAGAAACTGGCATGGAATATGGTATCTTGTTAAAGAAATAATTGTGCTTTTGATTTTTAAAATTTCTTTGATTCAGGTAAACTCAGCTACCACCAAGACAATGACATCTTGAATTCATTCTGTACTCTCCAAATCAGTAAGGATTGATGTGCCTTCGGTTTGCATTTGCTTTGAGGTTATTCCAGTAATCCAGTTAGTGTGGCATTTTAATATTAATATTTAGGCATGGCTGCCAACATGATTATGGCATAATTAATTCAGGCAAATCTAAGAGCCATGCAGACTTTTTCACTTCCTCAAACCAATTGTATTGTGTAGGTTCAGGTTATCTGCAGATGTACATCCATGCAGAAAGGCAAGGGCTGCAGGGAGAAGCAGCACCCTCTATGAGACAGGTAATGTAGTTGAAAAACAAAATCTAGATTATTTGACAGAAAGCCCTTCAGCTTTCAGTCTATATACAGGGAACAGGCAAAACTCCTTCCATTTTATACAGCAGCACCTTCGTGGGGATGTGAGAACATTTCCATGCTCCCACTAAGTGCAGTGTCCTTTTCCATTACGAGGGATGGTGCTTGCTCTGAAATGGCAAAGGGCAGCGCAAGGAGTTCTGTGATGCCACAGCCTCACTGGGAACTGGACTCAGAACAGGGAGACTCATTTCACTGCTTGCTGGATTGTCAGGGAAAGTTAAAAGAACCCACCACCATCAGTGTCAACAAATGGCAACTAAGGTGTGTTCTCAAGGGAGAGCACCCATTTCTTGTAAGTGGAGCCATTTGTATCTCTGTATTTGTATTCTCTTTGTCTTGGCTGAAATCTCACACATGAACAGACTTAGCTAAATGTATAATTTCGCAGTGACAGTGATGTGTGGACAACTGTAGAGCAAATATTTAAGTGTTCTTTTGTCTGGAGTTTAAAAATGATAACAATAAATTACTAAGTTTCAAAACATTTTAGGCAATAATTTTTTTCACACTTGAATCCTGGAAAAAAAAGCAGTGGCTGCAACTCCACTAAGGTTTTATAAAAAGGGTGAGAAGAAAAAACAATTTGATATCTGCTGCTGCATTGTATGTTCAGAAGATGCTGCAGCAATGCTAAAAAATCCCCACTGCTGTGTCTTTCTGGCTGATTTATAATGTTCCAAATGTTTCTGAAATGGTTCATTACAAACCAGGTCAGTGTAGGAGACTTGGTGCCCTCCTCAAGGTCACTTGTCAGGGATGGGATTGCTGGATGAGTCTCAGTTCAAATTCCCTTCAGAGACAAATCCTTGAGCCCCTTAATTCTTCCTCCAGGGAAGCACGGCCTGGCAGTGCTATCAGCTTGTTTACAGTGCTGGTGTTAACTGCTTCCTCCCAACTTGTCTCTGCATTCTATCTTCTCTGCAGCTCAAGTTAAACGAAATGCTGAACAGACAGCCCCAGTCATAACAATCAGACACTTACCTACGCTAGTGACTAATCCCTCCTGGAATCCTTTGCAGAGGGAAGTTGGAATAAGCCAGCTGGAAGTTGGAATAACTCGAGCATCATGCAACTTTCAGAGGCCAGTCCTGATGACTGTTGGATAATTTTCTGAAGTGCAAGACCCTGTCTTTGAATCTTAGCTATTGGGAATTCAACCTTGTGATGTGCTGAGCAGGTTTCTTTCCAGTGACCCCACTGCCATATGAGATCAGAACTCTAAGAAGTCATCGGAGCCTCAGTGGTGACCTCTTGAATTATTGATGTCATCATTTAATGAGGGGTGTGGGTTTGTATGCGTGCACAGGGAATACTTCTTTGTTTATCAAAAGGTTTTGCAGGAATAGAGTAAAAGAGAAGCTTGAGAAAAGATGGTGGAAAATGTAGGTCCTTGGAACAGGATCACGTACATCCCACACAGAGCCTTGTCCCTGGCCTGGTTTGGTGCTTGGGTGCAAGTGCTCCCCCTCCGCCACAGCTATTGCTCAGGAGGTCCCCATGGATGCAGAAAAGCAGCAGAGGCTTCAGTGTCAGTGCAAAAGAAAAGACCTTCCACAGACTGTGGCTTCTCTCTGAACATCCTGGTGGCTTTTGAAGCAGGCAGAACTGCACCCATCAGTACCTGTCCTGGTCTGGCATTCACCAAGCAGAGTGTGTTTAGAAGAGTGATTAAATGTCTTTTAGCTACAAAGAGGGTCCACTCATCTTTGACAAAAGGCACTGCTGGGGACTTCTGTCCCTAAAGAGGTCACCACAGGATGCCAAACAGAGAATGAACAGGTCTTCTGTGCAAGGCACACTTAACATGTTGCCATGGAAACCAGTTACTTAATTCAGGCATACACAATTCTTCCAGCCCCCAGTGAATTCCAGTAATGGGTTTATTATATCACACTTCATTGGTGTCATCTGTCACACAGACACTCACATAAATGAACCAGCCTTTGATTCAGAACTACCTTCCACTGGCTAGACCCTGTTGGGGAAGGGTCTCTTTCTGGGCCTGGTGGTTATGAGCAGGTCAGGTTTCACCCCACTTTGCATGCTAATGTCTTCCGTTCATGCAAACAGCATATTCAATGGAGGAGCACATTTGTTTTCATTTCCTGATATTCCAGTTTATTAAAAACGTGCTTTTAATCTCTCAGATCCTTGAGTGCACGTGCTGTCAGGATGCAGGTTCAAACGTTTCAGTCCCTTTTCCCCCCACATGATTTTGAACTGCAGCTCACATTGATATCTGATGCAATTGAAAACTCACATTGATGTCTAATGCAATGCTGTGGTAATTTCTCCTTCTGTTTGGGGCAGAGTTTTGATTTATGTTAGCTGACCTGAAGGCTCATTTTAGGCTCCATGACTATATAGTACAGTGGTTTTAAGTTAGAAGAACAGATGGATGGACAAGTGGGTAAAAAAGGTCTCAGTTGATTCATAAGACTCCATGCCAGTATTCCCTGTAGACGCACTTACAGATGATGAAGAGACCTTAAAAATGTGGTGCTGGTTTCAGTTCATGAGCTAAAGACGAGGATCCTAGGATTTCAGATAGATTCTATCTCCTAAAGTACTCTGGAGCTGTATAGAAGTAAGAGATTTAACAAAAGCTTGATTAAAAGAAAATTGAAAAGATGTATTAGAGAGTAATCATGCATTTCTGTATGAGTTGTTCCCCAATGCCTTCTGTCTCAGATGTAGCTTATCTGAGATGGAATGGAGATATGTGATCCTGTCAGAGGTGAAAATAAGGGGCAATCAACCAGAGACAAGGGATATATGCCTTAACATTATGTACTGCTGTGACATTGTCATGTCACACATCCAAATGTCTTTTGCTCTATTCTAGTCTACTAAATTTTTCTCTTCTGAAAAGATATTTACCTTTCTTTTAGGAAGAAACTCTTTCAGTGGTCTTCGTGGCCAGAATGTGCTGAGAGAGATGCATCTCAGTTTACAGAAGGCTCCACCACCTTCTCCTTTCAAGCCTGCATTCTCAGTTCTGGAAGCCAGTTGACCACAAATTTTGTTTCATGATGTGCCCCAGCATGGTTTTTAAACCTAAGCGCTCTCACTAGGCCATGTCTTTTTTTTTTTTTTTAATTCCTTTTGTGCCCTGTTAAAAAAGGAATTTGTGTCTGTTCTCAGAATGAATAGGGCCCAAGAATAACCTGAGTCTCATGTGGTGAAAATTACTTCAAACCGCTCAGTAAAGAAAACTGGCATTTATGTCAGAGCATTAATTAGCACTTAAGTTTTGAGCATTTTTGAACAGTTTTGATCATTTCAGTCATGCTGTCAGCTTGTGATGTGAGCCCCTCAGCAATCCAAGGCTTAGCCGGAATCAGTAACTGGGCAGGTCAGGGTGGAGGGGAAAAAGAAGCAGAGAATACTGAAAAAATACTGGTGGGGATTCAGTCAGCTGCCTTCAAAGTCACTTGAGTCAGTGCTTGAGGGGATGCCTTGGTGACATTTGTGACATCTTCAAAACGAGGTGTAAAATTGCTGTTCTGAGGTGTGTGGGCAAAGCTCCCATGAGACCTGTAGTAGCAGTAGCAGTGTCGCTCAGGCAAATCTGATCAGGTATCACTTTAAATAGCTATGCTCTGCCTTCCTTTATTTCAATTCACAAAAGATTCTGCTATGTCATGCTGCTGACCTGAAAACCCTGCTGCTTCTGCATCCTTGCCATAGGGATATTTTTGGATTTATTGAGAGTTCTCCGTAAAGTCTGTCCAGATCTCAACACTCCTTTTGGGTTAATATGCTGTGGAACAGTATTTATTTTGTCCTCTGTTAACTTGCCCCAAAGATTGCTGTGTGCTGCTTTAAAGCTTCAGCATTTCTCCCATGGAGGAAGTGACCGCTGCACCTATTCAATTAATGTTCATGGAGTATTTGGGAACTGCAAGGGTAACCTGTAAATATAGGACAGTTTTTATTTGTAGTATTGTTTTCTGATGTCTATTACCATGCCATTGATTAAGCATGTACATACTCATTTCAGTGTAGCTGCTGCCCAAATTGACACAATCACTCTGACACTTGTAATCACAAAGTCTTGTGTTGCATGAATGTTTTATTATTTGATTTTCTACCCTCTATTTCTCAGATTTGTTGGAGCAGCAGCACATGGTCTTAATGATATTCTCCAAGGTTAAGTAAGCACAAAAGCCAACATAGTGCAGGGGATACTGTACTAGAGAGGGAAGGGTTAGCTTGTATTTAAGGCCGAAGCATTTCCCTCAGACCCTGTATTCTGTTCCTCACTCAACTGGAATTGTCCTCTCTTGCCACACAACATTTCACCTTCCCGTGCTGCTCTTTTCCCATCTGTGAAATGGCAGCAGAACACTTGTACGTGTGCTGAAGATCATTAACTGGCTCTTGCAAAGTACTTCCAGATTTTTGATTGGAAGGCACACAAGAATGGAAAAATATGTTACTTGCCGAGATTCTTGACGTGGCAAATTGTAACCTCCCTAGAGAAGACATTTGCATGTATTTGACTTGCACTTGACTTTGACATGAATCATGATAACTGACCAGCAGAATTACTGCTCCAGAAATAAGCCAGTTTAGTAGTCAGATGATCTGTTCCAGGTTTCTAATACGCAGAGATGTTTCTCAGCCTTACATGCAGCTGAATTCAGTCTCTCCCTACTGCTGTGCCCCTGCCTCAGGTATAGTACTTTAGTTTCTCCTCATGTGCATTTTGAAGTGCACTGCTGAAACTGGGTTTTCTGAAGCCTATCTGGACCATTCACCTCCCACCTAAGCTTAATTTACAGATAAGTACTTCTGCTGAATATGAGACCACTTCCAGATAGAAACCAAAAAAAGGTTTGCGAAAACCAAAAAGGATTGTGACTTTTCTGAGGAAGAGAGAAGGAAGTGAAAGGATATGAAAAGATGCAAGTCTCTGTTGTAATTATAGGTATACCTCATAATCTTGCTTTGTGACTTTGTCTTCTCTGTAAAATGATACCAATGATGCTTATGGTCTTTCCCATCCGAACTGTTTCAAGATTGAGAATGAAAAGAGTCTAATTACTAGTTAATGTTCTTGTCAGAGGAAATTATCAGAACAATTGTACATTTATTTAAAAAACACTCTTTTGCATATGTTTGAAAACAACTCAGAATATTTATACCAAGGGAGGGCTTTTCTCACCATTGAATAGTAAATCCTGGCTGCTCACTCCTACTTTTGCTTCCAAGCAGTTTCATTTATGAAGCTATGGCTTGATACAGTCAGCCAAAGTCACCACCAGCATGAAAAGTGAAAGCAAGAAAACATTAAACTTGGAGGAATGATGTATTTAAAAGTCAGCCAATCATCTGAGACTTTTTATATGGAGAAGAAAAAGAAAGATCATGCAGCTCATGTCATCCTAAAGTGAAAATTGTTTGCTTAAATCTGACTCTACAGATGCGTATTTCCCTACATCTACTTTGCTAGAATTCTAGTTCAGTTTGGGGCATCTGCAGTGTAAAAATATTCAATGTTCATAGTATCCTGTGAGTTCTCATAAAAGAAATTTGCTAAAGCATTTCTATCACTGATGTATAATTTCTCTTCTTCTTCCCCTTTATTTGCTTAACACAAACCCTTTAAGGATGGGATACTTTTCTTAATTTATATGCACAGTGTCTCTTGGAGATACACTCTCTGGTTTTCTGGCAGTCTTGAGCCATTTGACATTAAACTTAGTCCAAACCTCAATTATTGCTTACCTCTCCTCTGGTGCAGGGCACTGCATCTGAATACCTGGAAGTGCACATGGAGCCTTCCTCAATGAGATCATCCTGGAGCCCAAAAGTAGCTGTACAGTTGACAGAGAAATACTTGTAGGGCCTCCAAGTCTGCCCATAGTCCTGGGATCTTTCCAACACCATCGCAGCTGGCCGAGGTGACTTGAACACAGCAATGACGTGGGTCAGGTAGAATTCTGTTTCAAAGTCCAGTCGGATTTCTTCTCTGTGCACCCCTTGGGCTGACTGCCACCAGGAGATGGGGTTTGCAAAGAAATCATCTGTCATGTCAGCAGGGAGGTGGGAGTTATCAGGCTGGTTGGTGTTGCATTTGGTGCAGCGGGGCTGCCCACAGCCAGGGGAGACGTGGTGGAGGAGCTTCTGGTCTGGGTAGAAGCAGAAGAGCTCTGTGCTGTTCTGGCCACACGTGGTGGTGGTCACTGGGGTCCTGCCCGTGGCGAGGTTTCCCACAGGAGGGTTGCAGGCACGGCCATTGCAGCGGAAGGCTCGTGGCCTCGTGGGATCTGGAGGACAGGGAAAAGAAACACAGCAAGTAGGGTTTGTCAAGTAGTTCTCATGGTGTAGCCCAGGTAGCAACACAAATGTTTGGAGTCCTCATCTGGGGACTGGCATTTAAGAGGGCATATTTGAAGGAGAGCTGCTCCATCTTTTCACGTAAAGTTTTGGGATAGCGTCTCAATAAATCTAATCCTCGTGTTTGGTGCCTAACTCAGAAAATGATCTTTAGAAAAACTTGTGCTTATGGTGCTTATCTTTGATTTCAATTGAAAATGCAATTGTGCCAGTCTGTGAAATTTCATGGTTAACCAGAGAAATCTTGTGGTTTTTACTTTCACTCTAGTAAAGCTCCATATTGAAAGAGAAAATCTATTCCACTCCTATATTTTCATGGTAATCAGAGAGAAAAGTCAAACTGGACTGGACACTGTCAATATGTTAAGAAAAGAGATGATTCCTGCCTAATAGGTTACAGATACTAATTACACATATGAACACGTGAAGAAAGCCTGTATTTCTATAGCTAAGTGTTGAGCTTCTACTGCTTCTCATAAGATCAGGTGGAGTTACTATTTTGTAGCAAAGCTGAAAATCAAGTGTCTCTTTTGTTTAAATACCTTGATGTGGAGGTAGGAAATTACATTCTATTTGCCAAGTTTGCAAATACTGACAAATATTTGGTATCTTCAATGTATATATTTACTTATTTCTAAATTAAGAAAAGGTAGGGATAACTACAAAGTCCTAAAGTTGTTTGAAAGTCAGTAGAGTCTTGTGAGCTGGAATTAAAGGTCATTCCAAAACCTTACTACTGCACTGGAGAAAACTGCATTTCTGATGACATACAATGTTCTCTTTGCAACTTAACACTCCAGAAGGAGTTAAAGACTGACCTTGCAAGGTCATAAGTCTAACCCAAGAGGTCACAAGTCAGATGACTGGATTTAGGTCCTACAGGAAATGACCCTTCCAATGAAACATAGCATGACCATAAACCCTGGGTAATCTAGGAGCAGTTCAAAGGTCAGCTATAAGTTCAACATTTTAGGTCAAATTTTAAAATCCCTACTCCATTTATATTCAGCCCTTCCTTAGGTAAAATCAGTTTAAAAATAAAGTTAGGTCAAAGAAAGGGGTCTCCAAATCAGCCTTATGAAAGTACTCAGATTGTAAATGTTGTTGAATGAAATGGACATTCCTCTTTCCTAAAGGAAAGAAAAAAGTGAAAAAATGTGTCCAGCTTGTCCACAGTTTTGCTTCTGAGTTGATCCTGTCCTGTCCTTAGTTCCTCGGTGACTTCTCTGCACAGGCCAGGAAAGAAAGGTCAGACACGAACTCTTTTGGAAAACAACTCGTGCATTTTGCATTCCAGGATTAGGATGCAAAATAGTTATTGCATGTCCACTGAACCCTATGACCAATGGTCTGTGCCATTTTAGTTTACAGGCAGTGTAAGGTAGTCTAAAATTTCAGATACCAAGGAAGGAGATGATCCAAAAATGCTCCTGTCTGCTCTTAGAAACAGGTGGAAGCCACCTTCAAGGAAATGAGCAGTGTGTTGGCTAGCAATGATTTTCTTTTAGTACCACAAGGAAGTCAGTCCCAGGAGCCTGGCAGTGCTCAGAGGGCAGCAGTGTGTGGATTGCAGGTGTCCTGACAGTCCTCAGATCACGGCTATGGAAGTGCCCCTCCCCAGTCCCACCGCCGCTCCCTGGCCCAGCACAGACACGAGGAGCTGCAGACCCATCTGGAGAGGAATGAAGGTGGGGATTTCTGGCTCTGTTGGTTCTGCTTTGTGCTCCCCACCTTCAACTGAGCATGTGGTTCTCAGCACTACCAGAAGTAAGCAAAGAAATAATGAGCTACAAGTGCACACCTCAAGAATGTCTTTGCAAATGGCATTTAGGTTCATGGCCAAACTGCTTGGTAAAAACTGCTGGAAATAAGAAAGGCAATTCCTGTGTTTAAAGTAGATTCAGTATTAACTGATTTTGCCCAGTGCTGCACAAAGATGTCATCTTTGCCTCCAAAGAATTGACTGAGAATTGACTGAATTGACTAAGAGTCAGGTTACTTAGTTTTGTTTAATAATGGATCCATGTTACAAATGTTATTGGATTATGGATGATTATGTATAAATTTACCATATAATTAAAAGAAAGTCCATCTCTATTGATGGATTATGCCACTAAAACTTTCACAGAAGAAATAGGATGCTGGAGTTCTAAATTAAGGAAGTTGCATAATTGCAGACAAGAATGTGAGAAAGCAGAAAAGGAAACATTTTCTAAAGGGAATGGCTGCTTTTTGTAATTCCCATAAATGGGCTATTAGCTTTGTATTGAACTTTTAGCTATTTTTTTCTGAGCCTTGAAAAGAAAGATGTTTTTCCTCCTGAACAGTAGTCACAAGAAGGTATCTGTTCTGCCTGCTAATGCAGCAACATCAATAAACAGTTCCTGTCTGAACTGCTGTGTCATTAGGTAAATGGGAGAAGAACAAAGTGCAAATTAGCAGAAGGGAGTTTGAGAGAAGGAGAGAGATTGGAAAACAAAATCTGCAGTCGATTAAAAGCTTTGTATTTAAATAAATCAATTGGCAGGACATTGTTTGGCCACAAGGATAGTGCAGCCTGTCCATCACTCACTGGTTCTGTGGAAACAACACAAAATGTTGAGTCTGGACAGCAAGGGGAGACTGCTGCAGGAGAGAAACAGCAGCCAGGCGAACACACAACTTACCCCAACTGCCAGGAGGACTCACTGAATAATTCATAGAGAATTAAACAGTTTGATTATGCATGGGCACTGAATGTTATTATGAGGTTGATTAGCTTTTACTCCATGGAGGGTGGCTTGGCTCCATAAATGGTATGATTAAAAAAATTATTTGTTTGTTTTCTCAGAGCTGTGCCACAAAGTGTCAGGTCAATGGCACATGCCCAGCACATGTTATAACAATGGTGTTACCTGATGATTAGGGAATCACCCAGTTCAAGGGAGGTCATACTATGAATATTCCTGGGACACCGTTTCAAATGGAGACCTCTTACTTCACAATCTTGTAATGCACTAAAACATTGTAGACATTAACTAAAACCAGGTTCAATTATTTTTTTTCTTCATCATCTTCTATTGGATACTCAGCAGAAGAAAGGTCATATGGCAACTCATCCAAAGCCTGCTGATATGAGTGGAAAGATGCCTAATATTTTCTGAGTGATTTGAACTGGAATTTTTATTTCTTTTCCATATGCAGATTTATGATTTTGTGTGTTCAGATCTCCTGCAGTGATTCAGGACAGTAAATTTCACATTTCTCAGAAAGTGCAAAACCTTTGGGCATCTTCTGCTGTGAGTTTAATGGAGCAATTTCAGCATGTATGTCCAACCTGGATTTCACTTGTTATATATCTGCTCAACTTTTTTCTTAATAACCAGGACCTTATAAATGTTATTCTAAACCTAACCACCCTGGGGACTTAAGTTGCTCAAGTTTTTCTTAGTCAGACCTAGAATTTTTCCCTTTAACACTGGTTTCAACAGCTGTACAACTCTTTGGTTTGTCTGGGGCCAACAGGCAGTAATTTTGGCAGGTCCTCATCCCCTCATGAGAAGCCTGGTGTATTTCTGCACTAAAACAGTCCTGATAACTGGAGCTAATGAGCCCACTGTCAAAATACCTCAGAGGTGAAATTCAGAATGTGCTATGGAACCAAGCTGCCTCCATGACCTGAGGCATGGACAGAAGAATGAGATCCCAGGCTGGGGCCCTCTTCCATCGTGTCCAGTTGCAGTCTGCCTGTCCAAATCCTTCCTGGAGCAGCAGTGGGCTCCAACACCAGCAGCTTCATTGGCAGATGAGCTGAATAACCTCAGACCAGATGAAAGCCCTGCTAATAACCAGGTCCTGCAACTGATTTTAAGCTTGGTGGTAGAAGTGGCCATTTTTGACCCCATCACACCTTCTTTTTCAGAGCTCCCCCTGGCATGAGGTGGCCCAGGTGCTGCTCCCCAGGGCACTGCTTGCATGGGGAGGTATGAGGCTGAAGCAAGAGCCCAAGTTGTTGTCAGCTCCACTCAGAGTCCCTCATGCAAGAGTTTTTAGATCACTGCAGAGTTGATTTGAGGGGAATAATGCCCTCCACCTGCATAAGACAAGGGGAAGGATTGTCCAAGCGTCACATCTTACAGTATAAAGCCAAGCTGACTGCTCCAGCCTAGTAAGTAAGGTGTTTGGTTTTTGTTTGGGTGGATTTTTTCCCTGTTATGCTTAAAGATCTAAGGAGTCAATCTTGACAACCCAGACTGTCTTCTCTGCACAGAGGTGGCAAAAGGCTAATACTGGGCTCCCTACGAATATGTCCCTTGTACTCCCCATAGGCTAATTAAATATGCCAAAAACATACTTCTCTGTACATGTCTCAGCTCTAAATAAAGATTCAAAAACTAGCAGCCAACCCTTGTGCTTTCACAGGCTGATTGTTTGTGCAACCTTTTATTCAAGCACCAAATATTTATTTAAAGGGACATTGAATCCTTAGCAGCATCACCTTCAACATCCAATTATTTTGCTGGTATTCACTATGTCCTATGCTATTCTTTTGGGTGAGTTTAGCTCCAAACAGAACACGCTCCCTTCCTGCAAATTCACCCCCTAAGCAGCCAGCTGGGAGCTGTGTTTCCTTGAAAATTCTTTTTCTCTTAGTGAGTTGGATACAGAGCAGATTCAGGCTAGTTGGAAACAGGCTGCCTTCTGCAACAGTGTCAGCAACTTCACAAGAGATCTCTGCAACCTTTCTGTGCCGCATATCATGGATCCTATAGGAGCCTACATCCTAGCCTGGGGAACCAGTGCATGCCTAGAATAAGGCACTAAGAGAATTAAGGCACATGTACTCCCTCCCCTCATTCCCTGTCACGTTGTGACAGACAGCCTTTTCCCAAATGAGTTACTGGGTAGTATGACAGGATGGTTAATTTATGAGCTGTTTCCAGTTTTTAAGAAAATAACTCTTGCACTTATGGAAATCTGCTGTCTGTTATCAGAGGGATTCTAGCTAGGGAATAATCTGAACTGAATCCACTTGATCTGCCTCTGCCTTCACTGGAACTGGCAGGTTTGCTGAGCCCTTCAGTTGCTTTCAAATCACCACATGAAGAGAGTGTTCCTGTCCTAATACTCTGAGCACACAGGTGAAATTTAAACCATTGAAATGCTTTCCTTTACAGGAAGAGAGAATCCAGCAGAGTATCTCAAAGGAAAAGTCACCAAGGATGAGCTGCTTTTTCATCAATAATTATTTTTATTTTTTCTGACCTGATTCTTGTAATTAATCCTTTTTGAACTCAAAGATGTATTAAACCACAACAGAAAGGACAGAAATCCAATGCTTGGCTTCCTTTCCTTTAAAGAATTTGACTTCATCATAATCCAGGTATTTTTAGAACCTCACATAAATACCACTACAGGTGTATCATTCCTATATATGTTTATTTGTCCATCCACATGTATATACATCACTAATCAGCTTCTCTTTCTGTTTTAATCCATTTTTTTCTAATGCTAATTTAATCCTGTCCTCTGCATGTTAACTACTCAGTTGAGATTTCCTAAACAGCATCTCTGATTTTTAATGATGCAGTATTAAGCTAACAGAGAATAATTCAGATTCCTATGCTGATGCTTTCCAAGGATGTTGTCATTTCACTCTTGTCCTGCCTAGGAAGGCAGTGTTTCATCCTCAAAACAAACATCCAGCATATCTCACTTCATCCATCTCTTTCTCTCTTACTTTTTTTTTGTTTTAAAAACTGAAACCTTCCTTTCTTTTAAGGGTGTATGAACCTGTACATCCTATATGTCTTTGGAAGGAGGCTGAACTATAAAGTTGGGTATTGCAGGGAATAAGAAGCATTTGTATTTATTGACCAACACAGATGCCTTGTAAAAATCAATCTAAAATAAAGATGTTGACACAATTATTTTTCCACAAACAGACCTGATTTGTATCCCTTTCCCCTTGCTAAATCTAGGATAAATTGTTTCAGAATGGTAAGATTAATTTATTTTGCTTACCTGCTTCCCCATGTCCAGAAATTAAATATTCCAAGAACACAATCAGCATGATGCCTTTATGCTGCATGGCTGTCAGTAAAATATTTGTCCTCAGTGAAGCAAAAAACCCCTGCAGTAATCTACAGGTTTGGTGCTTGCATGGCTTTTCTGTGTTTTCTTTCTTTCTGCTCACCTTCCTCTCAATGTAAGGGTCAAGGCTGCTGTCTCATTCTTCTTGCTCTCGTTTGGGTCCCGAGGTGGTTTGGCTTTTTCAGGGCTCAGATGCCTTCTGGGTGTCACCCATACATTGCTTCCAATAAATAAATAAATAACGAGGGGTTTCCGAGCCTCTAGCCCTCTCCATGCAGCGGGCAGGGGACGCTCACATCTCTGACGCAGCCCCTGGGATGCACCATCGGGGGCTGATGCGAGGCGGGGAGCTCTGCTCGGTCCGGTCCTTGGCGCTTGTTCGGATGCTATTTCGAAACTTTCATTTCTGCTCCTTGCTTTTGGTGGAGCTTCGGCTCGGCTGTGCCCGGGTTCGCCCTGGCAGCCTTCCCTGCCCCGTCGCACCTCCCGCAGCCTGCTGGGGCTGGAGAGGGGTCCGGGCAGCCTGAACCCTGCTTTGTTAGGAGATGCTCCCCCAGTACCTTCTCTCCCTTTGCTCCCTGCAGCATGGGGTCATAAGAAGAAAAGAGTTGGCTTTGGTCCCTGAGAGATGATGAGAAGCAAGTGCTTTCTTGGCTCTTCTCTCTTTTTATTTTGGTTTGTTTTATTTTATTTTATTTCCCTCCTCGCTCCGCTGTCACGGAAGCCGCTTCTCCCCCACCTCCAAGGGATTTGCTTCACACAGCGAGCGCCAGGGGAGTGGAAAACAAACCCAGCGCCAGCTCTGCGGGGCCGGTGCCCGGGCAGTCCCCGGGCTGTGCTGCTGGAGCGGCTCCTGGCCGCCTCTCGGGGCTGCGGCTCCCGGCAAGCGCTCCCGGGATGGAGGTGCGGGGAAAAGGAGGGGGGCTGGAGAATCCTTCCTCCCTCCTGCTCCAGCAGGGCTCAGGGCGGGGGGTCCTGCCCTCCCGAGGGCGGGTTAGTTATCTGCAACTTTTGTCTCTGCTCCCTTCAACCTCTATCTAGCACCTCTCTCTGTCCTAACTGGGCACTTCTCAGTTTTCCTCCTCTCTGGTCCTGTCTGACTGCAAAGGAGATTATTAAAGCATGTGATCTTTTCCTGGGCTTTATATGTGCCTTTTTTTTTTTTCCTGCCTTTATTAATTTTTTTTAAATGTCGGTTCCGCACCTCCTCTCGGCTGGGCTGGTCCTGGCTGGGCTCAGCTGCGGGCGTTGTTTTCCAGCCGCCTCCTCTGCTCCCGCAGCCGGGCTGGGTGTGCGTGTCCGTGTGTCCGTGTGTTCGTGTGGGTGTCCGTGTGTGCCCTGAGCGTGTCCGTGTGTCCCCGCGTGTGTCCCTGTGTCCGTGTGTCCCTGTGTTCGTGTGGGTGTCCGTGTGTGCCCTGAGCTTGTCCGTGTGTCCGTGTGTCCATGTGGGTGTCCGTGTGTCCCTGAGCGTGTCCGTGTGTCCGTGTGCGTGTCCGTGTGTCCCCACGCGTGTCCGTGTGTCCCTGCGCGTGTCCGTGTGTCCCTGAGCGTGTCCGTGTGTCCCCGCGCGTGTCCGTGTGTCCGTGTCCGTGTATTCCTGCGCGTGTCCGTGTGTCCGTGTCCGTGTGTACACGCAGGCGGGGGCGCGCCCGTGTCCGTGTGTCCCTGCAGCACCGTGTCCGTGTGTCCCTGCAGCACCCTCTGCCAGCCCGGCCGGCTCATGGCACCCGCCCGGGCACCGGGAGCTGGGCCGAGCGTGGGGCTGGCGGCTGCCCGGAGCCGGGGTGTTCGCGCTGGCCGAATCCCTGATCCCGGCTCGGTAACTCGGGAACAAACCCAGGGACACGGAGACACTCCAGCGTGTAGCAATCAGGGGGTGAAAGGGTCCAGCCCTAGAAAACAACCTTGTGCAGGGTGTGACCTCCCCATATTTTCATTCTCTCTTTCTTCAGGTTTCTCACCAGTTAACGCCGTTAACTTCGGTTCAAGTCGTGAGGGAAGCAGGTCTGATGGGAGTGCAAGTAAAGACGAGGTTATTCTTGTGCCCCTGTGTATGCAGGATCAGACCATAAAGGGATTTAAAGAATGTAGGTCATACAAAGAAGAATAAGGAAAGATTTATTTCCCTTTGGGGTGGGTATGTTTATATAAGGCAGGGTTATCTGGCTGGATTTTGGGGTAAAATTTTCTGACTTTACTCTTCCTTTTGTTTTTGTTTTTGTTTTTGGTTGTTTTGGGTTCTTTTATATGTTTTTTTATACCAAAACTCAATAGAAAACTTTAAAATATAGAGGCTCTTTTGTCTCCTTTTTGTCTTTGCCTTTTGTTTGAAAACAGTTGATATACTGTATGATTTCAAAACAAAATTCTCTTGCTGTAAATGACATTATCCTTCAGAGGGTCTGAGTCTGCTGTGTGCTCAACTCCTCTGGGATGATCTGAGTTCTTTCAACTTGAGCATCTTCACTGGGAGCTGGGGATGTGCACGATGTCCTCGAGCTAAAGCAGATCTGACATTAATGAGATGCTGTCATTTAATAATTTTGCTTTGTTGTCAGTGCTTGTTGATTGCTGCCTTTGTGGGGAAATGCTGTATTTTTTTCATTTGCAGATTTTAGGCTCATTTCTAACCAAAGTGCTTTGCCCAGTTAATTTCACCAGGCTTAAAAGGTGGCACTTGTAGTTCAATGGATGTAATAAAGGTCAAGAAGCTTCTGTATAATTTAAAAAACAAGCCAGAATGTAGAGCAAAGTTCATGTTGCACTGTTAAGTGGAAAATCAAAGTTAAGTACATTCATTTACCTGTGATGCCTGGGTGGCAGTACAAGACTTTCGAGTAGTTGTTGACTGTAGGGTATAAAAGTGAGATAGAACTGAAAGCCTTTATTATCCCTCCCAATAATTGGCTGTCTTAAGAAATCCACTTCCAGGGCTAATGAGTACATTTCCAGTTTAATGCTATGAAAATCCATTCATGCCTGTGAGCTGAGAGGAGCTAACACCTAAAGGGGAAATCTTGCTGTTATGATGACCACTGCTGTTCAGAAGTTGAATTGATGAGATCTGAGGAACTGCCCATACCAAGGGGTGTCAAACAGAGAATGCCCATCTTAACCAACCAGTGTTTGTGAGCAGTAATGTGAATAATCCTTAACTTTCATTAGTTCCTAAGCTATAATTGTACAAATGTGCAATTCTTGATGTCTCAGTCAATATTCCTGCTCCAGACCATGACTCTTACTTGGACATTGAGGACATCAGGTTATTTGGAAGGTGGCTGAGTTTTCTCTAGTGACTTAGCACAGCACCAGTTGACAAAGCACCTAGAGATCAATCTGCTAAACTGTGAATCATTCATTTTGGGGGAGGAGGGAAGAACCAATGGCATGGCACAGAGCAGGGAGGTGTGTCACCTGTACCACCTGCCCTCTGCCTGACAGCCCTGGTGGCAAAAGCCAGAGGACAGTCTGTCCCCTTGGAGATCACCCTGGCTTGGTGGTGCACTTGAATCGTGCAGCATCTTGCTTTCCTGAGCCCTTCCTTGTACCTCCCTTTCCTCGTACCTCTCCAGTCTGCCTTGCCTGTCCTCCTCCTGTTTCCTCAGCAGCCATGACCAGTCTGAAGGAAATCTGTCGTGGTCTTCCTCTAAACCCTCTGCCTGAAAACAAAGGTCGGAGAAAAGGAATACCCCATGCACCTGTGAGAACACCCAATCTCACTGCTCAGGAGAAAAAGGTAACACGGGGTTTCACAGGGCCTCTTTTCTGATAAAGGCAGCTTGGGGCAGCAAATGTGATTGCCTAAAATGCTTTTCTGAATGGGAAGCTAACTTTGTGTCAAATGTATTTCCTTGGTATTATAATTCACTCTGTAATGGGACAAAGGACTGGAAGCTCTTCTGTTCTCTTCCTTTCTTCCTCCTCCAGAATAATTGGGTTGATATGAGGAAGATTTTCTGCAGAACACCTTCCATGACTTTAAATTGCTAAACAAGAAGCATTAGACTTCAGTGCTGTCAATCCAGCATTGCTTCTCAGAGGTGAAATTCAGAATGCTGTTGCAAAACCATTGCATATGGGTGGGAGTGAAAACTATCCCCTCCAATACAATAAACTTCAAAGGTGATAAATCAGCTTCATGGTAGCAGCTACATATCTGTATATTTGCAAAAAAATTCCAAAGATAACTTATTTTAGCCAGTAATCTGGGCATGCAATTTAGGTGAGTTTGTAGGGAGTTAACTATTTGTCTTTAGTTGCATAATTATTTTCCTGTCTCTTTTTGTTTAAATAGTCTTTGTACACACCAAAGTAATAGTTGCATCATTTCATGTTTAAGACTAAAAAATCAGCAGCAGAAAATAATGTTCAATGGGTGGAGATCCCCAGGAATTTGTGTGGGAGAGAATGAGGTGGGTTCCTTAGTTTGGAAGTCTGTGCTTCATCACATGTAACATCACTTATACTGAGACCTTCTGGTCAGAACACAGAACTTCCTTACACATAACAACTTGCACACAACTTCCTTGCCTCCGTGGGAGTTCCCCACTGGCATCAGCAGTCAAATTCTTTCAAAGTCACTTCTACAAACAGAGGAGAGTCTAGTCAAAGGGTAGAAAGAGGAACAGCTGTGAGATGTCCAAAGAGAATTTACTTCAATGTCAGGAGCATTCATGGCTGAGGCCTCCTGTCTGTGCCTGGGACAGCTCAGACCCATGGAAATGTGGTTACTAAGTGTGCAGAAGGGCTGTGGTGATGGCTGTGAAAATCAAGGGGTAGGGAGTGAGTTTCAGTGAATGCCAGAACATTGCCAATCATCTCTGGTTTATTCCTTGCTATTCCTAAACCACTTTTCCCCAGAAGTTTGATAGAGGGTGAAGGTGTCCATGTTTCAGGAGAGAAGATGGGTATCTCTCAAGAGGATGCCAAACCTTGCTCTCTAACCTGTGGAGGGGAAGGCAATGACAAGGTCTTCACTCCCTATACAGAAACTGAAATAGTTTCCTGCCTCCTTTAAGGTTTGGAGCAGTAGATTGATTTTCTACCCCAGTAACATCCATCTCTCATCTCTCCATTTTAACTCCTGCATGTGATAAGAAGTTAAGCTAGTTGGGTATTTCATTAGCCTGTTTGAGATTTTAAGGCTTCCTTTCTGATTTTCTTTATGGTTAGTCCTCGACCTTAAACTCTTAAGAGAATTAGAGGCTCAGCTGGTATTTGTTTCATATCTGAAAGGTCAAATCTCTTTTTTAAAGAAGTGTTCCATGCTTAGAAAAGCATGTAGATGAAAGTGTCTGTCTATAAGGTTTTTTTAAGTCTTGAGACAGGCTTCCAGATGTTGTTGACAGTGTGTAATGCTGAGCATGAAATAAGACTTGTCTTTATGTATGGCTTTGTGTTCACTTTCTAATTGAAATATTCAGAGGAAGTTTTGATAGAAGTGAGGTTAAAAATGCTCTGCTGATTTTCTCTGGATTTGTCCCTCTTTTCATATGTCTTCATTCTAGTTTTAGTTCTTGTTACAATAATAAACCTTACTGCTGCCAATATTTTGTTTTCTTGAGCCTCCTTTTGTGGTTATAATAGAAATCCTGTAAGTGAGATTTATAAAGAACTGTGTGTTTTGGGACTTGCTGAAGAAGTATCTAATTCTTCCTATCATATTAACTTTAATCTTCTTGGATAAATTGAGCCATATCTTAGAACTGATTCTGATTATATGTTTCCTGAATTCTCTTCCTTCAGCATTCTTTGCCTGAGGTCTGAAACAGCCACATCCTCTCTCTTTCCCTCCCTCCACAGCTCAGGAAACCCTAGATTTCTGTTTCTCAGCATCTGTATCTTAATATAAATATGCCTCAAAGACACTACTTCTAAAAGCTAAGTGTGCTGTGTTCTTTGCAGAACAAGGGTGTTGCATGCTCTGTACTCATTGACATTCCAGTAAAGCTGGAGCAACTTGGAAAGAATGGGCACTTCTCCGTGTTGCTCAGGATGAGAAAAAATGGTATGGCTTTATCCAGACAGCAATTCCCTTATGGATCTTAGAGCCAAGTCGTGTTACGGTCCCCCTGCTACCCAGCAGGGTCCTCTCTCCCCTGATTGCAGTATACTGTGTTTCTGGAGGGGCACTGAGGCCAGTAAAGGTTCTTGATGAACCTGATGGGACTCCTCCTGGGGTCTCCTTCCACACCTTCTGCCCATAGGCTTAGGGGCTCCATTCAGGCTGGGCCCTGGGTTTCAAGCTCAGCTTTGCTGGTGATGGCTTTGGCTCTGTTCAGGGTGTCCCTGTTGTCAGCCATGGACCTTCTGGGTCTGCTCTCCCACCTGTGGGCTGACATCCTGCTCTGAACCTCCCTGGGGATTCCTGTGCTCCATCTCTCCATGGGAACCAGACCTGGTCCTGCCTTGCAGTTCCAGCTTGGTCCTGGACCTGCAGGTCAGCCTGGTGCTGCCTGATGACCAGAGCTCCTGGTGGAGCCTGGCTGCCATCCCTGGGCTGCCCTGCTCAGGTAGCACAGGGCTGGGGCCTGCCAGGTGAGGTGCCTGCCCTGGCTGTGCTGGCTCTGCTTGGTTCCCTGTTCCTTAGGGAGCAGCTGGGACCTCCTGCTCGGGGACATCTTAGGATGAAGAGCTGAAAACCAGAGTCTGAACACTCATTCAGCACCTGAAGCTGTTCTTCAGCCTTCTGGTGAGGAAATGGAATGTTTGACCTCTATGCTTACTTTGCACATCCAGAAATGAGGTTATTTTGACAATTTTATATGTGGTTTGGGAAGGCTGACATATCAGCTCCTGTTTTGGGACATCTGGATGATAAAGAACTTGGTTAAACTTTCACAGCTCATAACCCATTTACTGAAATGGCCAGTAAGAAATCTCCATGTTTACTTCCCAGCTGAGCTGATAGAAACTGGGACCTATCAGGCAGAGTAATAAATGAAACAATCTTGCTTGCTGCTTAGAGAATAGTGCCACCAAAGATCCTGGGTCTGGGTGTCATCAGGCAGAAGATGACAAGAGGAAGCACCACCTCCACTGGAAAAAGGGCAGAACTAAGAATGAAACTGTAGAGTTAACCCAGTCCTCTCCTTGTGCTTCCCTTTCCCTCAGGAAACAGGAAGACTTCAACCCTTAATGCTCGAGTGTTGCCAGGGTCTTAAACTGGAGGTCCTGATGTTCCATTTTAGAAAATGGAAATGAATGACTTTTCCTTCTGAAGAGGCTCCCTTCTGGCTCTTCAACAAACACCATTTAACAAAGAGGCTGGTTTACTTGATTTCTCAAGAGAATCCCTCAGCAAAGTAATTTACAGCTGATTGATTTGATTTCATGCACTCTTTTGAGTTATTTTAGCCTTGAGTGGTCTAAATCTTGATTAAATAGCAATAGAATCATGTTATAATATAAAAATTCTAGGGAGTATAAAAAAAAGACACCCTAATTGTGATTAGAGCTTAAGCACAAGAACCAAAGGTTAGATCCAGCTGGAAGATTTAAGAGGAAGATTTTTCATTTGCTTGCATTGTGCAGAGTTGAATTAAATCAGCAATTCAGCAAATTTAGAGCAGATAATTTTTTTAAACAGCCTATGAAACTCAGGATTATGACTGCAAATAATATTTTTAAGGCACCAGTGAACTCTGGACTGGATTTTTCAATGGTACTGAGAATATGCAACTTAAGCTTTTGTAAATGGAAGTTATGAAAAGAGAGAACACCTAAATATCAAATAGAAAAAAATATTCAGAACACTATGTGTCAGAGGTAAATGAATCCTTCTAAAAGGCAAGGATAATGGTTTTTATGGTGCTTTAATGAAATATACTGTCTTTCCACAGAAGCATAATGATCAACCTATTTGAATTTACTCCTTGAGTGTCTTTCTAAGGTTATTCAGTTTATAACTCAATAATGGATATATAAAATTTTTCCCAATGCACATGGCCAGGGCCCTTTCATAAAGCAGCCAGGCTTCATCTAAGTAATTTTGAGCACCCTGGCTCTTTTATTGAGAGATTGTGTCATCATCTCTTACATTTAAATTCTTCTAATTTCAAGACTACATTTTTTACAGGTAACTCACAGCTATTTATTCCTTTTCCAGCATTTCTCTGAAGCTTCTTCCTGCTTTGACATTTGTCCTGCAGTGAGACAGCAATCAAATATCACCTTTATTCTGTTCAGCTAAACAAGCCGTGGTCTTAATCCTCTTTTATAAGATCTCTATTGTCTGTGCAAGGTGCCTTTCCCACATTTCATGTAACACTCAAGTTCATGTTTCATTAATATTTGCAAAATCAAAATTCAGGCTTCTGATAATGTGTAACATTAATAGGATAGAGGCTCAGTCTAAGTGAATTTATTTGAAATCAAAACAGATTTTCCTTGTTTGAATTAAATGGTGAAGAAAAATATTTGCCTATCAGTTTCATTTTAATACAAATAATATATTGAAGACTGTGGGTGATCCTTGCCACAATGGAAGCCTTGTAGTTCTCAAAGGCAGCCAAAATACCAGTGTTTGCCTCTTGATTTTGTTAGTTTTAGGGGTGCAGGTAGTTTTATTTTTGCTTTAGAACTTTCTCATACCTAGAACTCCCTGTGCTGGCTGCTCACCTCTGAGACTGACTTTGGAAATCCCCATGTATTTTGTCATGGTGTGGATAAAGGTGGGGTTTTTGTGTTTATTAATAACATGCCCTTGAAAAATGACTGCTTATCTAACTGGAGAAGAATAAAGTGCTATTAGAAGATGGAATTTGCATTTTCTCATCTGGTAGATAAGTTTTTCCCCTTGTCATTCTTTATGTGGAATGGCAATTCTAATTTGAAGGATTGTACTGGTGTGATCCTCAGGTGGTATAAATCAGCACAGCCTCGCTGATCTTGATGCTGTATGCCTGCTCAGGAGCAAGTGTGGCAAAAAAAACCCTCTCTCAGTATGAGGCATTTTAGATTTCTTGTTCCTTTAGTGTGCTCTGAGGGATGTGAACCAGATGAAGCAGCTGGAGAGCTCTGACCATCAGAGCCAGGCCATGGACAGGTTGAAGGAGGAGTTTTGTTGCTGAGGGTTTTGTGGAGCTTTTCAGTGCTGCTTGCCAGGGTGGCAGGGGATGATAATTACCCTGGATGTTTCTAGATGCCTTTGCTCTGGATGTCTGCACTGCAGCCCACCCTTCATCCCCTCCAGGAGGCACTTGCTTCCACAACTGAACTGCCAATGCAGGTGTCACAAACTCTACTCAGCCCTCTCAAAAACGGAACTGTTCAGATTCAGAAGTAAACTCGATCCCTTTCTATTCCTTCCACAGACACTAAAAATCAGCCAAAGGAAGATATGAAATTCCGAATGATTTATAAATATTTTCTTCTAAAAGTCCTTTGGATGGTGTTGCCTTTTGCCAGGGAACTTAAAAGATCTTTGCATGAAACTGGCTATTTAAAGATGACAAAATCTTTGTTCTCATTATGGTTTTAATCAAATGAAACACAGAATACAGAGACATGCCTTAACAAGCTGTTACTAAAGATAGTGATTTATTTATGGATTCTCTCATCCAAAGGGACATATTGTACTTTGCAAACCATGGCTAATGTCTTTGAAGGCAAAAGGGAATGTAAGCCACGTAGTATCATCTGCAGAATTTAACTGAGTGCTAGTAATCACTTCAGCTAATTTGGAAGTGATACATGTAACATCAATAAAATAATGTAACCCAATACCCTCTGCAATACATTAGGATGCTAAATGGAGTGAATCTGCAATAAAACTTAGCCCACAAACATCTTCATCTGGGATTATATCACATAACTCTGGGCTAAGTTCCCTTTTTGAATGGAAAGTACAGTAGGATCTTCATGACAAGATGATATTCTCCAAGTGTCTTGGAGTTTAGGGACTTGGGATTTCTGAACAATATTTCTCTGGTAGTTCAGTGCCCCCAGCACTGCAAGAGAAAATTCATCCATATTTGTTATTGGTAAGATACTTACCAAATCTCCAAGGTCTCTGCATGCAGATTTGGGGAAGCAGGTGGGAAGGGGATGATTACACGTTTACCCAACTAAACCAACAAGGAAAGATGCTGGTAGAAACACTTTAATAAGGGAGCAGGAATGAAGCTCCCCTGCTGTGAGCTTGGACTTTTGAATTGCATTGTCCTTGTAACAGCTTAGGCAGGCTTCCAGATGAGTCTGGTTAAAGTTCAGGGCCACCCACTTACCTCCATTTCTCTTGTACCTCATTTTTTCTCTGGTTTATTTTTTGTGTGTGTGTTTCTTTGGCAGCTGGCTCTGCGCAATGCCTTGCGCTATTTCCCACCTGAAATCCAAAAGAAGCTGGTGCTGGAATTTGCTGAAGAACTCAGGCTCTATGGCCACATCTACATGTACAGGTTCTGCCCAGATATTGAGATGAGGTGAGGACTGGATGGTTCACATTGTATTCAGCTGCCATTTGCTCACCAGCTTTCACCTCTGGAACTGACCTTTAAAGAGTGGCATTGCTGTGTCCTAATTTACCTCTTTTAGAAGTTCTCATTACATATTAATGAAGCTCAGCATCTGCTATTCTGGGTGTTCTGTGCATTTCAGTGATTTCATTTCCAGGGAGGGCTTCTGCATGTTTTGGGATGCTCCATGGGACTGGGAGAGAAGCAATGTGTTCCTTTCTGGATAGGCTGTGGTGGGCCTGGGCAGTCTGACTTGTGGAAAGCTCAGCCAGCGCAGGGAAAGGACTGAGCCAGGCTATGTGCTTGGCAACCCCAGCTTTGCCACACACAGGGATCCCAAATGCTCTGTCCCATGGCAGGGCTTAGTTTCCAGGGACCAGTCATTACTCAGAGACCTCCAATGACAACTTGGCAGAAAACTTGCAGTAGTTCTGAGCTGCTGCAAGTCAAGCCCCAACTGAGCCAAGAAGTGAGACCAGGTGAGTGGCTGGTTGGGTTATCTGTGCTCTCAGAGCAGAGGAAACTTTCTGGGCTTTAAAATCAAGGCTGTACATGTTTTCCATTGGAACCTTTATGTGACCCTGCTGTAACAAGCTGAGCCTGTTGGTCTTGGACCATCACTTAATTCTAGTGCTGCTGGGCTAATGCCTGTGAAGCAGAACAGATTTAGTGAGGGCTGCCAGGGGCTAGCTGCTTTTTTTAGACTGATTGATTCCTTTTTGCATGAGCAGGGGCCTGGTTAATGTCTATACAGAAATCTGAATAAAGCAGTAGAAAGTGCTCTTATTTCCACAGACAACCAAGTTCTATGCTGTTCATATTAGCCTGGGGCCAGATCTTGAAGAATTCAGCTAAGGAGTGGACAAGTGGAAGACTATCCAAAAGATTTTGCAGAGCTGGGCTTCAGAGGATGCTGTACTAAAGTACAGATGATGGCACTTTCCAAGTAGACTTGGATAAGACACTCCAGCAGCTTGTTTCCATCACTGGCATCAGTGATTCTTTGATAGCTTCAAGTACTTTTTTATTTTGTGGCTATTTCACTGATCATTTTCTAATAGGTTATTGCAGTCTCACAATAAGACAATGCCTTTTGATCTCTGTAGTCTGAGAGTACTTGATTTTTGGTTTTTATGTCCCAGGAACCCTAGCTCCATTTAAGTCATGTTCCTGTGCCAGAGCACTCAGCTGATACTTATACATTGGATTTCTTATGTTCTGAGCAATATTATGTGTAAATATCTCTTCTTGATGAATTGGTATAATTCCACAAAAATGCTTTTTTATCAAGTTTGGAACAGCAGAAATCCCTAATAAAAAAACATTGTGGAAAATCTCAGAGGCTTTCCCTCCTGTTTTGGCAATGACTACAAGGCATTTGTTTTAGTATCCTGATGTAAAAAGCCAAGATAAAGTGCATGGGATCATGGGAGGAGCCCATTTGCTGAATCTGTGGAATATTCATTCCAGATCTTGCCTCATGAGCTGGACAGTGGGTGTCCAATTTTTGTTGTTGTTGTTGGCACTCTTTAGCCTGACCTTTTCAGTGTAACATTACCTGCACAAAGCAAGCGTCCAGCCGTCTGTGGTCCAATAACAGGAAGATAATTTAGAAACCATGCCAAGAGATCCCATCCCTCTTTAGGAATTTTCAGCATTGATAATGGTGGTGTTGCTTACAGAAAAGGAAGGAGTAAAACTCTTGGTCAGTGATTCTATTTCCTTTAGGTGTCTTACCTTAGAGACCTCAGCACAATGGTACTAAAACCCTGTGCAGACAGTAAAGGAACTGTCCCTGCCCGGAACAGCTACAGTATAAATCCCAGAGCAGAAGTTTTAGAACAATTTGATACACAAACAGATGGTGGAGGAGAAGGTAACAATGAGATGATCACAGCAGGTGGCACTAAGGACATTAGTGCCAGGCAGCCTGGGCTGGGGTCACTTTGCCAGTGTTTCCCATACCTCACCGCTCAGCTTGTGGATAGAGAGCATCTTCATCCACATAAAAAAGGCCCATATTTCTCCTAACCAATTCAGTTTTTGAGAGTTGCTTGGAGTCTGAAACTCAAGCAGAATGGTTTTTTCTTAGATACAATCTTAAATAACAAGGGTGGATGAGCCTGAGGGCAACTTCCAGGGAAGCTGCTTTCCTTGGCCTTGCAGGACTTGGCTGCTTGGCCTGGCAGCTGTTGCAGAGGCAGCTCCCCGAAAAAGAAAATAATGCAGTTAAAAAGCAGTGAGTGTTCTTGGCCACCATATTTATCAATTGTGGTTAAATGATGTAGCAAGTGATAAGCTGAATGCAATTTCTTGGTTTTGCTTTGTTCTGATAATAGTTAAAACCTGATTTGCCTGTTAAGGTACATATATAACTTCAGATCTGTGCTTCTTTTTTTTCTTTACTCTTCTTTTTGGAATAAAAGCCTGCAATTCAGACAAGTTTGAGTATCCCTGGCATGCAGAGATATTCCAGTGGAATGTATTGTTCTGATTGTTTTTGTGAGCTGGAGTGCTTCTTCTAAATGTTTGTGCCTACCCTTTCAGAGCATACCCCATAGGAGAATACCCTTGCAAAACCAAATCAGCTGCTGCCATCATGCTGATGATCATGAATAATCTGGATCCCTCTGTGGCTCAGGTAAGGCACAGTAAAAGGAATCTGGATTCATAGGCAAATTGGCAAGATACCTCCTGTATGTGCTTTCACATAAATACTGAAAAATTTAGACATACAGGCATTATATACAGGAACTCAGTTGCTGCCTGAGACATAGAGTTCAGCTCCTGGTACATTGCTTCTACAATTTATGTGGAAAAATTGATGCTGATGATTCCTGTGTCTGTGGAAGCTTATCCAGTGACAGTGGTACAGTAACAAACACTTAAGTTTGAAAAATAATATTAATTTTTTGTTCTTAACTTATCCCTTTTACAATGTTACTTTCTTATTTCAAGAACATAGAGAGTTTTGATGCAATGAGCTCTAAAAAAGATTTATTACTGAGATGGCAAAAGTAGCTCAGAGATACAGTTAAAGGTTTGAGAAAAGTGCTTGCCTTAATGTTGAATTGCCTTTTTTAGTTTCCTCAGGAGCTCGTCACTTATGGAGGAAATGGGCAGGTCTTCAGCAACTGGGCACAGGTAGGACATTGGGATTGCAATTAGTTTCACAGAGCCAGTTTCACCCTCCCCCAGGCACATTCTGCTTAGGCAGTTTGGGATAATTCTTGGCAGTTGTCACCTTAAAATACTCCAAAACATCCTGTTTGGATAGGGGAATGCTCAGTTATGAACTGCGTAGATGGAGAGAGTTTTATTTAGAAAGGAGAGCACAAATAGCCCAGCAGAAATACAAAACATGATACCATAAACTCCCCAAGCTGTGTAGGATGATGAAAGGCCAGTTCATTGTCTTTCTCTGATGCATACACACGTGCCTCTGCATTTAGCACAAATTATTTTAGAGTCTACATCTAGGAAACAAAAAAGTGTATCCTCTATTTGTTTGTGGTACTTTTGCAATGTTTTTCACAAGCAGTGGAATAAAAACAGGCTTTGATTGAAGAATGTGCTTTGTACTGGCAAAAATATTCTGAAACTTATTCAGACTTTTGTTAATTGATGACTTGTGTTTCCTGATGAGTGATATCTCTTAAAGGATATCACTTTATTGAAAGCAAGAATGTGTTGAGAGCTCTGTTATTCCATATGTGACTACGCCCCATTATCTCTGTAGCTGCATTCATTCTCCACAATTAGCACCTTCACAAAAACCTGTAAATATAAGATGCAGACGAAGTACCTCTTTTCCTTGCTTTTCATTTCAGTTCTGGTTGGTAATGCACTATTTGTCAGAGATGACAGACGAGCAAACACTGGTGATGTACAGTGGGCATCCCCTGGGGCTCTTCCCCAGCCACCAGCGTGCTCCTCGTTTGATCATTACCAATGGCATGGTAGGTATTAGCATCTTGTCTTCTTTTTCCTCCTCTTCTGTGTTATTTTCAAGTGTTGGCTAAGTTAAAGTATGTTAAAGTATGATTTATACTGTCTGAATTTACTGCAACACACAGGAGAATCTGGGGTTCAAATTCTGCAGCATTTTTTCCAGCGCAGCTGCTGTGGCCTCATGTGTTCTGATCTGCAGTGATGGAGGAAACAACTTCTCCTTATTAGAACACCTCTGCTCTGACTGAGTCTGAGACACTTCCTTGCCCCAAACAGTTAAGCTGGGCTCAGTCTGGAAGATTTAAAAGCCCTCAGTAAGCAAACATGATTATTAATCAGAGGCTCATATATCTGGACTGCTTTGCTTGGAAGGCAAGGGGGACAAGTGCAAATACTGGTTCATTGCCAGTCTTTTGAGCCATTCAATATCCATTCCCCTGCAGGTTAGTTTTGTGGCTGGGGAGCTGCACTCCTTACAATTTGTGTGGCAGTCACAGTGCCAGGAAGACTGGACATCTTTTTTTCTAATATTAGAATACATGAAATAAAACACTTGGATCACACCTGTTTCTACTGTTTTTCTTCATAGGCAATAGTCACAGAAATAGTTAAAGAAATTTATTCTGTTTATAAGACCTCCTTAAATCTCTAATTCGCTTATGTGGATTTTATTTTTGTTGTTTTCTTAGGTTATTCCCAATTATTCCTCCAGAGATGAATATGAGAAGATGTTTGCTTTGGGTGTAACAATGTAAGAAGATAGCTGACTATTAAAATATATCAAATACTTGACTAAAATGTAATTCAGACATCAAGCTGGTTAAAATTTCTAATGCAGATGGATTTCAAGTGTGCTGCACAAAGTACTGAGGCTGCAAAGCATTAATGCAAACTTAAATGGAATTACTTCAGAGTTTGAGTTATGTCCAGCCACATATATGAGGATGTAATTGAGGTCTATTAGGAGCTAATATTAGGTTTATGTGTGAGGCTTGGCTTAACAATAGCCTAAAGCCTTAATTATAACCCACTTAAAGCATTTGCTAGTTCTAATTTTCAGTGGTAGTTTTGCAGTCTATGGAAAACACAAATTATAAAACATTCTTTCATGCTAAGAGAAACTTTGAAGTAGAAAGTGATCCTTTTAAAATATTTTTTGCATACTCTTGATGAGCACAAGATTATCATTCTTTTGTGTACAAAGGAGAGAATAAATTAAAACAGCCAAGGAGCTGTCCCACTTCTCCTGGAATTTAGTTTGAATATGGTCAGCCATTCTGGACTAAGAGTTTCCAAAGTGGCCATGTGTCTGAGGGGCGCAAGTGCCTTGGAAACCCAAGGACACAGAGATTCCAATGAGGTGAAAAAGAGGCACATACTGCTGCTGTGCTTAACACCACGACCAGTTTACACTCAGTTTTTGCTCCATGCATTTTTGAGCTCAATTTAATGAGTAACAAACATTTGTTGGTGCATTGCTAATAAAACTCTACGTTGAGAATTTGATAACATAAGACCTTTAACAACAAATTGAAGCACAGAGTGGTTTTTGTTGCACTGGAAACACAAGTGCATGTGCCACTCCAGGCTGGACAATGTGTGGTCTCACTGTGTCCCTCGCTGTCCCCAGGTATGGCCAGATGACTGCAGGGAGCTACTGCTACATTGGGCCTCAGGGAATAGTCCATGGGACTGTGGTAAGGACCTGGGGAAAGCTCTCTCTGTACCTGGGGGAGGAGGCTTGCTCCCATGGTTGGCTATGGGAGCAGACTGGATTGCAGTAAGAGGAACTTCTGGCTACCAAAGGAATTCTCATTGCCTGCTGCATAAAAAAATTAATGCCTTTCACTTAGATATGTCTTATCCAGAGCACTGGACTTGAAGGGATTTGCAACCAAGGTCTCAATCTGAGCTCATATTTAGCTACGAAATGTGAAGTATGATTTGACCAAATGTGCTATATAAAAACATTTTCTTGGCTGTTTTCCAAAGCTGCCCGTTGCAGCCACCCTTAAATCTCTGTACCGCAAAAGCAGCATGTTGGGAACTGCTGATTATTCTATTTCATAGTGAGAGAAATAAGCATAACGAGGACAGATGGTTTCACATCATTTTGTAACATATTTCCCTCTTAAAGGATTAAAGTGTTTCATGGTGCTGATGACCCCAGAGTTTCAAAGTCTGTTTCCTAAAGGGCCAGAAGATCTTTAAGGACTCCAGTGAGAATGGCTGCTGCTGATGCCTGTTTGTTGTGTGCAGCTCACAGTGCTCAACGCAGGCCGTCGGTACCTGAAGGCAGAGGACCTGTCCGGGAAGGTTTTTGTCACTTCTGGCCTTGGAGGGATGAGCGGGGCCCAGGCGAAGGCTGCAGTCATTGCTGGGTGTGTGGGGATCATTGCAGAGGTGAGAGCAGGGCTGCTGGTGTTCTGTCTCCTCGTGCTGAGGCAGAGCCCTCATTCTTCTGATCTGGCAGCTTCCTGAAGTAGCCCTGACAAACCGGACTCAGAAAAGATACTGTTTTGTAAGATGTGTCTCTTCTTTCCCATTGCTGAGCATTTTTCACTGCTATTCCACTCCATTCACTCATTGGATCAGACTGTAAAGATATGGATTTATAATTGCTTCAGAAATGATGTAGAATGATGCTGCCAGGTGAGCCATTCCCAGTGCCTGAACTACCCTCATTTCATGCGCAAAAAAGTGTAACTTTCACAGGCAATTCCCATGAGAACCACATTCTCTTATTCCTATAAAAATAGCCTGTGTTTAGGTGTTAGTTATGTTGTTTAACTTTGATTAACCTCTAAAGCCCCCAGCACCCTTGTCAGGCACAAAAAAGTACCCATGAAAAATGCTGGCATGGTTCACTCATCAAGATTGATATTACTGAAGTTGCTTGATGTTGTCATTCCTTGAAGTCAATGTGACATTTTAAGTTGAGATCTGAGGTTAATCACAAGCACTTATGAGAATCCCAGGTTTTAGCAATGAAGGTAAACTCTGCTCAGAGAAAATGCTGGT
Organism: Anthoscopus minutus; assembly: GCA_013399455.1. Lineage (NCBI taxonomy): Eukaryota > Metazoa > Chordata > Aves > Passeriformes > Paridae > Anthoscopus > Anthoscopus minutus. The sequence goes on from VWYI01027288.1 coordinate 33,930, forward strand.
GGAGGAGCAGTTCTGTGGTATCATTTTCCCTGTTCTCAATGCTCTTTCACAGTATATCTCTATAGAGAGTCTTCCATCCTGTGGAAAACGTCCCTGTTCCTAATATGCCAAAATATCCCAGTTATTTCTTCCCATAAACAAAGAGAATCTAATAATGATTTGTGATTGGAAGACTGCTAATGTCCATACAATTGGAACAGTGGATGATAGGATTCACTGGATCCACAGATATCTGTAAGTATCATCTAATGTAGAACACAAGTATCATCATCTGGGAAAGTATATATGCCTGCATGTTTTGAGTGAACTACATTTTCACATAAAAAGGTAGCACTAGGTTCTCCCAATACCTGCCCTTCTCAGATCTTGTGCTGATTATAGGATTCTGTTCTAACACCCAGATGGAAGGAGGGACTGCACCAGCACTGCAACAACTTTTAGGAGATTGTTAACCACAATTCTGTGAAAATGGAAGTGATGATCTTTAGCTGTTACCAATAAGTGAGGCTTTATACAAGAGAAGCTTTATAAAATCATGTTCAGGCCTGTTACTTTGGCTATGGGAAAGAGACTCAGGTGAATTAGGGCCAGAAAAACAAGTTATACAACCACTCTGTGTTCACATCCTGGTGTATGGTGGTTGAATTATGGTTTGTTATGATTTAAAAGTATGTAACTGGTAACTGGCTAGTGGCATTAAAAAGGCTGAATTTTTGGAATAATGCAGATCTCCTTTGCACCTGCCTGGGGACCCTGCATCACTTCAGGTCCTCACCTCACATTTAGTGATATTGGCCGCTTAGAAACATTAAACTTTCTCATGCATTTATTTCCTTATGACTGGCTTTGGTTTCAATACACTGGGGAAACATTCTTGGATGAGCAGATCCAGGACTGACCAAAATGCATTGAGCTCTCATGGGCTCTTGTTACTCCACAGAAGAAGGGATTTTTGAGAACTAAGCTCCAGTCAGAGCTGACTGGAGTGGGAGCTTGGCCTTTTCAGCTAAAGAAATTTATAGACAGCTGGGAAACCTATGCTGCAGCCATGTCACACTACAGCGGAAAGAATATCACAATCTGACTTATTTTTAGTTACAATTAAACTTCAAAACATAGTGGGTCAGACTGCCCATGTCATGTGCAGTAAAACTGGCTGCTCTGGCAAGACCTCAGGTTTTTCATGGAAGGCTTGGGCTTCGTCAGCTTTACAGCAATGGTGCAAAAGTGGTTTTGTTAGCACGTGGATTTTGCATGTATTTGAGATCTCATCAGGTACTCCCTGCAGATGCAACAAATGTATTCAATTTAATATTGAATAAATTATTAATGATTGAATTATCTGTATTCAGACTTCTGTCATCATGGTCTTTCAAACACTGGAATACAAAGGAAAGATTTCAGCGAATGCTGTTGTCAGCCATCCTTTGTCTTTTCATCTCTGGCTGCAGATGATTTTGTTCAGGAGGCTGAATTTCGCCTGGTTTTTATCTCCTGTGAGATGATCCTTGTCGGAAATGAGTCTCAGGAGCACATGTGGATAGCTATATATATGTACAAATTATTTATTTAAGGAACTATTTATGCAAATGACATTGAATTGTGCAAGAGATCGTTTTGTCAGCCAGGGCTTCTGAAGCTCCAACAGAAGGGATTAGTGGTGCAAGTATTTTACCTCTGCTGCTTGACAGGAAGCTGATTGTAATTTTATGAAATAGTTGTGTGGGGGGCTAGATATCTCCTGAGCTGCACTGTGCTCTCCAGGGTTACACTGGAGGCAACATTAGCTCCTCATCTTTCTGCCATTTTTTAAACTACTGAGATGCTGTTCCAAAATGAGCATATTTTTGAAAGTGTGGTTCAAAGGAAGCTAGATTTCTTGAGCCAGCAAGTCTGTGAAAGCCTAGGAATGTCAGAGGGAGCTAAAGTAAAATATGTAGGACGTGGTAACATTTAAATAGATCTGATCTGTGTTATGTGGGGATTTAAATGAATCCAATTCCTGTAATTCATACAGTCCACTTAATATTTTTTCCCCTGCACTGATTTAATTTTCTCAGAAGAAGCTGTCCCCCATGGCACCTGACTTTATTGAATAATTCCATTGGCAGTGACACTGCTATTATCATAATCTGGGCTCTGGGAAGGATAGTCTTCATTACTGATGTGGAAAATGATGGATGGTGTTCCATGCTAAGAATAATTAGGAAAGAAAAGGTTTCCTGGTGTTCAAGCAGCTCCTGAATACAAAACTTATTTAATTGACATATAAATACTTTCTTAATGAGAAAGAATTAAAGTGATGGGGACAGATTATAGAGAAGTAAAAAATGCTTTAATGAAATTCCAGAAGATACTCAGGGTATGTGTTCTCATGCACACACATCACTGTGGGGGGCTTAAATCTGTAGCTACCACAGAATCTTGGTTTAAATTAATTTTGCCACTTGCCTTATGCCACTGATAGCTCATTATAAATGTATTAATGATGTGCAAGCTTGTACATTGGACCATTAATATGGAATCTGTGCCAAGGCCCCCATAGTTTGTCCACACATTTATATTTTTATCCAGCTGTCCCTTAGGCACATACACACTGGCACACAAAAGCTGAGCCCAGGAGAGAGCATAGATTTGGGATTGAGCTTGTTTGGAGTATCAAGGTTCAAGCAAGAGGGAATTAAAGACATAGTTTTGTTTTGCTCTGTGCTATTTTTCAGTGGCATTAGGCAGCTGGAACAGGAAAATGCTTTTCTCTTTTCTTTCCATATTTGGTTGAGCTTTTCAACCAGCAGTCCAAGAACAAAAGTGAGGGTTAATTTTATTCAGCAAACCTTACCTTCATCTTGGGCAGCCTGGCAGAAATATAACTCTGGGCTGATGAATGAAAATATTTTCTTAATTATTAAAAAATATTATTTTCACAAAAAATAGCTGGATTTGTAAAATAAATTTGAAACATTTTTGCCTTTTAACATAATCATGAAAAGATACAATAAGAATACTTAAAATTTGCAGAAATATCTTACCTCTTATACAATTTCAATGATAAACTTTGATTCATAAAGTAATTTGGGAAGTGATGTATCAAAAAAAGTCTATTTCTTGATTTGAGCCTGGAGTAAAAGAGAACAGAAAGCTTAAAAAAATCAGAGGTGAAAAATAAGCATTTGAACAATATTTATATATGTGTATTACCTACATCTTTACCATATATATGTATAACTCAAATAATAGTAGGGCTATTACCTTTACTTCTTGTTACTTTTCCTGGAGGGTAATTAAAAAGCTAAAGGTAAAAATGACTGCATGGGGGAAACAGGACTTTTAAGATCTCTGCTATTTCTCTTAGGTTGATGAAGCAGCACTTCTGAAACGTCACAAGCAGGGGTGGCTGATGGAAATCTCCAACAATCTGGACCATTGCATCGCTCGCCTCAGGTATGACTTGTAACACAACTCAGTGAGCTTATCTCTGCTTCCTAACCCTGCCTCCACATCCTTCTGCACTGTGCCTTTGTAGTCTGCATATAGGAGGGCTTGAGGGACACCTCTTCTTATCCCAGGTCTGCTTTGGAATGTGAATCCAACTTCCCAAGCTGCAGCAGTCTTTGTTAGTGACTACCAATGCTTCACTTCATTTGTATATGTTAAACACATCCTCATTTGGTTTCATGAATATGCATGGAGCAATTACAACTAATGTTACACTTGCAGCATCACTCAAGCTTCATGGAATCCATGATTAACAATTATGTAAATGTTGAAAGGTCTGTTTCTGAGATAAGTGTTGAAAACAACATACAGGCTTGTTTTTTGGGGTTTTTTTGGGGGGTTGATTCTGTGTGTGATTTGTACATTTCAAGATAGAATGAGGAGCATTTTCTTCAACCAGCCTTTTTTGTTATTTTCTAGAGAAGCAAGAAAGAATAAAATTGCCCTCAGTTTGGGTTACCATGGGAATGTGGTAGATCTGTGGTGAGTAGTATGAATGGATAACGAGCACATTAATGCTCTGTCTTTTTGGCCAATGTGGAATTAGTCCCCAAACTTGGAAGATACATGAAATATAGTGCTGAGTACATTACTCTAAATGCTCATGAAGAAGTGCTGCCAGAAGGGGGATCTTCACCCTTGTGTTCCATTTGCTGTCCTCCCTAGGGAGAGGCTGGTGCACGAGCTGGACACAACAGGAGAGCTGCTGGTTGACCTGGGGTCTGACCAAACCTCCTGTCACAACCCCTTCAACGGGGGGTACTACCCAGCACAGCTCAGCTTTGAGGAGGGAAAGCAGCTCCTCTCCTCCAACCCAGCGAGGTTCCGCACGCTGGTGCAAGAGAGGTAAAGGTTTTGACAATATATCTTACTCACCTTTGAGTTTAGTGGCTCTTCAAGCCATGCAGTCCCGGGGTATGATCCACCACTGGAAAGAAAGGGTAAATTGAGCAGTTTGGGCCAAGGTAGAGGTCAGAACGGTGATGTCCTGTTTTTCTGTTTTTTTCTCCGCTTGCTTTGTGAACTGCTTAAACTGTTCTGCAGTTTTGTGCAAGCTGTTTTTGTTATCAGTTTCCATCTCCAGAGCTGGCTGAAAGATGTGACACCTCTTTGATATTTAGTGAAGTTTCCTCAATGACTGTAAATTCTTCAAGATTCGGGGATAACAGGTGCTATAGAGGCTGAAAGCATCTCAGTTGATGTCTTGTGGGTTTACGTCTAAATTTTCTGGGGTCCTTCCATTCCCTCTGCCTCCTCCTACTCCCACGCCTTTTGTTAGTTAATGATATTATTCTTTTTTATATTTCATCAACCTCAAGAATAACTGTTTCTTTCTTTATTTCAGCCTGAAGAGGCATGTGGCTGCTATTAACAAACTAGCTGATAAGGGCATGTTTTTCTGGGATTATGGCAATGCTTTTCTTTTGGAAGCTCAGAGAGCTGGTGAGTAGGTGGAAAAAAGGACAAACCTGCTTGCATCTTCCCAGCTGTGTATGTTAAATAGGATAGAGCTGGCTGCTGTAATTCTAATCTGTCCTTTCTCTCTTGTTCTTTGAGACCCCTGACCCTCCCTGGCTGAGGTACAAACTTCATAGGAAGTTGTGTGCAGTCTGGTTTTGCATTTTATTGTTTTCCTCCATCAAGTGACTGACTATTGACATTTTTTTAATAGGTGCTGATGTGGCAAAAAAAGGAGCAAATAAAACAGAATTTCGATATCCTTCCTATGTTCAGCACATCATGGGGTATGTTGGGCAGAGTTGGGAATATGCTGTCAAGCACCTTGTGACTCCCTCTGTTCAGAGTATTACAGAGATTAGTGACAGTGCACTGTAAATGATCAAAAGGAGGCAATAGCAGTAGGAAAATTGCTCTCACAAGTATTATGCCATTGTTAGTGCAGGCTGGCCATTGACAAATCAACACTCTTCACTCCTTTACATGAATAGCTGCATTTTGTCTTTGCATGAATTTTCCTTAAGCAGTTCTGCTTAAGAAGAGCCAAGACACAGCCTCAAACTGTGACTAGAGGCAACTTCACTTCTAGGTGCTGAAAGCTGAAAGCTTCTCTCTTCAGAGCAGTAGAGATCAATTCCAAATCATCCAAGCCTTATATCTGCCCTGAAGTTAAAAGTTTGATGCAAATAGGCCACTCTTCTGCCCGTGTCACCAGCTGTGCCTCTTACCCACACTGTGCATGCTGCTTGTAGAAACAGCTGAGCTCAGGAGATCTGTTGAGGGACTGGATTTATAACTCATTTTTCCTCTGACTCATGCTTAGCTTGCCTATGCCATGTGAATAAGAGTCTGAACATAGAGCAAGGCCCCAGCCAGATTAGATCTTTTCTTCCGGCCCTCAAGTGAAGCGTGTCTCACTATTGTACATAAACAATGTGGGCAGCAAATGAGTCTGGACGCAGACACTCGCTCAGAACCTGCACTTGTCTGACAGTGTAGATGCACTCAGGGTTAGCCTGGGTTAAGGACACAAACCCACAGGCAGCAGGGAGAGTATATTTGATGAAACAGAAGAAAAGCTGCAATTCATCTGATGATGCACTTGATTGAACTGTCCAACATGACTATGAAAATTCTGGCCTGACTATACTTTTATAAACCAATGGATGGCTGCATGAAACAGCACTGTTTAATTTCTCAATTAATAGTCCTTGATGCTTCTGTTTAGATTAGTGTACTGAAAATGTTTCAAATTCTTCTGTCTCCAGCTAATGAAAGAAAAGCACTGCTAGCAGCCAGGATAAATAAGGAAAGAATTTCAACTATCTCTTAATGAAACATGTTCCCTTCCCAGGGACATTTTTTCCCTGGGATTTGGGCCATTCCGCTGGGTTTGTACCTCAGGTGACCCACAGGACCTTGCTACAACTGACTCCATTGCCATGTCAGTGCTGGAAGACTCCATCCGCCAGGGAGGTAAGGCATCATCCCATGCTCCCCTCCCTGGGGGGGCTTTTGGAGAGGAAAGGAAACCCAGAGTTGAAATGTCTGTTAGCTTTTGGCTGAAAACATGGAAAGCAGGCTCCTCCAGGTTCCATGCAGGCAGGAAATCTTGCTGTTGTCCAAACTCCTGGTGAGAGTATAGCCTGTAGGTAAAACATAAAAGCACCATGGATGCTGATCCCAAAGCAATTTTGGCTAAGAGCCTTTCTTTTGATTTGTTACAGGTGTTTTTAAACTTTGTCACCTTGAAACTTTAAGGCAATCAGTATCTTTCACCATCAGGTCTCCAAGAGTAATCTAAGGAGTCAAATTGCTTTGCCCCTGTCTCACAGGTTGATGAGGCATGAAAATCTAGGGAGGCTTTCAAGAGGTTAGCAAGGAGATCAGTGGCAGGAAACCCAGGTGTCCCGGGTGTGGTGCTCCATCCAGCGTCATTTTTTTGTGATTACAATTTTGAGATCATTTGTTAATAGATTGACAGCTATTTCTACTGACTGGTGGAACCAGTTTGGAATACCTGCATGGCTCTGTATGCTGCTCTAGGATCTAGGAATTGCACTCTTCCACTCTTCCACATCCCTGAAACTGGGATATTACTGATATCCCCTGCTTATGAATGGGAACTGAGACAAAGCTAATTTTGTGTCAGCAAACATTAATCCTGGTCTCCCAGGAGGGAGAGGAAGGCCCTAGCCCTTTCCCTTTTTTTGTCTACCTTTGCAGCTACCAGACAACAGGCTCAAAGCCTTGCTATTGTCCCCAAGCACCTCAGCCCTTCTGTTTTGAGCACCAAAGTTTGTGCTTTCCAAAATCAACAAAAGAATTCTGAGGAATTCCACCAGATCAAAAGGAAATGGGTCAGAAATCCAAACCATATTTTGAGAAGGAGAGCACAATAATTTTTCCCTTGGTAATATTGAAATATTTGTTGTGGGTTTTTTTTTTCATGAAAGACATTGAAATACAAATAGAAGTGTGAAAATTTTGAATGCTCTCCTGTTTGTTCTGGAACAATAATTACTGAGAGGATCCTGGGTGGTATTTCTGAAAAGGATATGATGCCTCTCTTATGGAATAAAGCTACTGTTGTCTTCCTAATATGTAAGGCTGGGGTCCAGCCTCCTTCTCCTCCCAAGAGGTGAATTTTTGGTACAGTGGCTCTGACCCTCCAAGGTCTATTCTTCTCATCTTTCCTTAGGAGTAATTTTCAAGAAGTAGCACTGAACCATGAGTTGTGTTTAATGCAATAACCCAGAAATGCCTACTCTGCTCTGTGGGTATTGAAACTTCCATGTTTTTAAGCCTGGTCCCTTGGCTTTATTGAAGGAAGGGTGAAATCCATTTACTATACTGCTAGATTTGTCTTCAGAAATCTGCAGTAATTTTTCTGCCATTTACTGCAGCTTCCAGAAATCTTCTCTCAGGACTGAACCACTGAATGACCTTTGAATGGTTTGCACTGCAAGACTGGGAAATGAATCAGTTACTGTGTGTACAAGAGTGTGTGGGTGTTTATACAGACATAATGTAAAACTAGGGAGAGAAGTCTCTTGCACAAACAAAAAGCATTGAACTATTGCTTGTATATTCTTGATTTAAATTATAAAAATTACATATAAAAAGTCCCAAAAGGTGAAAACAGGCTTAAGAGAAAGGCTATTATTTGATTTGTTGTTAAATATAGCAATGGGAATTTGATTCAAAGAGAAAGAAAAACAAAATTTAATCAGAAAATAAACAGCCATTCATGCACACATATTCTTGAAAAATCCACTTGCAGTCCACTCTCTATGAGGCCTGGATTTGGACCAAATTTTAGGGTCTGGATAGCCTCACACACATACATATCTGAAATCCGAGCTTACCTTTGAAATTTATGAAAGAATCTATTCTAAAAACTGAGTGAAAACTCCACAGAACTGAAGTCTGTTGCATTCCAAGTCTAAACCTTCGACTCGGCCTTGAGTCCACTGTTAACCATTCTTCTTCTTTTGTGGAGATTAATTTCTTTCAGCGTTTGTGAGATTTATGTAGTTTTATTATCTGCTTCTACTTCTAAGCTACCTGGGCTTTTAAGAGGGCCTTTGTACGAGAGATGCAGTACTGATGGTTGAGATGTCACTTGGATTTAGGACCTCTCTGGTAGTTTGAAGGCTGAGTTGATGCATAACAATGTAAGTCTCTCTATGGGAGCTAGTCTTTGTGTTCCTTGGGACAGTTTCTCTGAGTACACAATGCTTTCCAGTATATTTTAAACCCTAGGCGTGTACAAGGGCCTATGAAATATCAGAAGCAATACAGCTGCTTGCCTGACTTCAAAACACTTTCCTGTTGGGATGGAAAGGTGGAGGCAGCAGTTTAACAAATGAGATACACAGAGTTACTCTAAAGTTAAAGTCTTTCTAGAAAATAATTGTGATTTTTTTTCAATTGTAGGAAATAAGATGAAATAAAAGGGAGTATTCCTCAGTTCCCCAGGGATAACTGATGAAATCTAACTGTTTATTTAAGCTGGCTGAAAGGGACAGATGTGCTGTGTTGAGATAGGTCATTGTAGCCAGTATCCTCATCTGGCTTCTCTTCTGGAGAAATTCTATAGATCTTTTCTTCTGAAAGATTTTTTCTCTAGGTCTGTGTACTGTGAAGTATACAATATGGTAAGTGATCTCTGATACAGCTTATAAAAATGATAGAAAGGAACCCATTCTGTTTTTTTGGTTTTGTTTTGTTGGGTTTTTTAAGAGATATTCCTACAAACTCCCATTACATATCTGAACAGTACCCATTATCTTAGATAGGCTCCTTCCTTAAAGCTTCTGAGTGGCAGCACAATCCTATTAGGACAGCACTAGCAGCTGTTTCATCTTTCACTCCCTGCAAAGTGAAGTGCTGACATGTTAATCCTCATTGCAGAGTTTAGAATCTATCACTTGAAGCCAACCCCTCAAGCACTGACAGGTCTTTTTAGGATCATTAAAGCTCTTGGTATGGGAGGCCTGCCTCTGCAGGAATGAGCATATTTTTCATTTCCCTTAAACAACGTGTTTGAAACAGGTTCAATGTGAGCTTCGTATATTTTCCTCTCTCCTTTTTCTAGTTTTACCCTGCATAACTGCTGTCACACTGCCTAGTGCAGAAGCAGTGCTCCAAACACTCTTCTCAGGGACAGCTTCAAGTTAGCAGTTTCTCCAGCTTGACTTTGAAACTTAAGTTATCTGTAGGTTATAATTTGCCATGAAAAGGGGTCAGAGCTGGAAGGTAACAGAGAACATTCTGTCTTGGCATCTGCAGAGACAAGTGGCTCGAAGCTCCAGTGCATGAACAGGTCACTGTGGCTCAGCTGCTGCCACAGGCCAGCCCTGCTGGGTGCAACCCTCAGGGCAGGGTGATGTGACATAGCTGAGACCACAAGGAGCTTACACACAGCAGCTTCTGTAACATCACAGCTGTAACACCTCCTACATGAGAACAGTAAAACAACACTGCTGTCCCACTCCTTAGCCCCTATCCCTTCTGTGACTCACTCACTGCAGATGGTGCTGTGCTTTTGGAGGCAGCTGATTGTGCTGAGGTCACCGTGTATCTGACTGATGTGTGACACATTTCACTGTCTTTCTCTTGAAATATCTTTGTTCCTATTACTTTTTAATTTGGCCGATTGAGATGGAATGAGACATAAATGCAAAGAGAAGCTGGAGAATGCCAACCTCTTACAAAGAACTGTCTTCTAAGGTAACATATACATCTAAACAGGGTGTAGGACGGATTTATACATAAAGTAACTGCTGCATAATAAATTTTCCTGTGCAGTTTTTGTTCCTTAGATATGTGTGGCAACAAATCTCTTCATTGGATAAAGGACCTCAGTTTTATCTTGGTATGAAAATATCCAAGGACCATATGTTGTACAGAATAACTGCTGACCTGTAAATCTGTATCCCAGATATGGTGTCCATTGGTGTAACTTATCCTCAAGTGTGTGTTGCAAACTTCTTTTTGAAAATTTCTGCTGGCTGCCTCAAAGGAGTTATTCATTACCTGGTACAAGACTGGATTCCTGTACCCAATGAACAGAACTACAAACCAATGTAGTTTGATGAAACTTCTAATTTAGCAAAGACTAGTAATGGATTGGCATTTAGTAGGCAGTAAAACAGGTGACCAAAAATGGACAGTACATGTAAACCATATTTCAATGTTTAATTTAGTTTGTTGAAGGCCCAAATGGGAGTTGCCATGGCAGCTGTCCTCTGAGTGGCATCTTGTACCTTTCTCTAAATGTAAGATGCAGTTACAGCATCAGCTGCACAGAGGGCTTTATGCAGCACTTCCTATATGCGTGCTTGTATCTGAGAGTAGAATGTGACTCCCCAGTGCTGCCAGATGAATTAAAGTAAATTTAGAACACATTGCAATAATTTTCAAACTGTATTTTTTCTTGTTTTCTCTTGCAAGTGAGCACATCTGTGAAGCAGCAGTACCATGACAACATCCGCTGGATTCGGGAAGCTGCCAGGCACAGCTTGGTAAGTGCACAACCCCCTGCAGCAGATGTGGGTGCTCCTGCTCCTCAATGCACTTCTTGAATGCTAGGGTGAAAAGCAGGAATGGACAGGAATGGAAACAGAGTCTGTAGTTCTTGGGGATGACAGTTGAAACCCTTCTCATCACAGAAGGATTTTAGGTTGAGCTGAAGCAGCTATTTCCCTTCACTTCCTCATCTGGAAATGTTAAAATAATCCAGCAATATCTCCTCTTGTATCTGGAGTGAAACATATCTGTGATTTGCTCTCCACCTCAGTTGTAACCACCTTTCTTTCACAGTGCTATTCCAAATATCCCTCTTGGCATTGCTGTGGACCAAGCTCCTCACACGTGCAGTTCCCAGAACCTTTTCCAAAGCAGATGATGGAGCTCAAGAGCTGCCATCCTCCTGCACTATGGGAACCAGGACAGCAGTGGATCATCCTTTGTTTTCCTTTTTGGGCAGGCTCTCTCTGTGAAGCCAGCAAGTGATGCTGCAGAGCTCATATGTGCTCTCCTAATCTGGAAGCACAACAGAACTGTGCAGGACAGATGTTCTCTGCTATAATTCTCTTCCAGCCCACCATCACCAGGTCCAAACCTCTGCTTCTCAGCTGTTAGTAAGGGATTTGTTGATAGGGGGATTATAGCCTAGCAATCAGGTTGAGTTAAGATTGGAATTTACTGGATAGTAACTGCTGAATACAGAAATATATCTCATGGATTGTGTGAGTGGAGATAAAATTAAGTTCAAAGAGGGATTTTAATTTTTTTTTTCTTGAAGCTGAATGTTGGTGAAGAAATAATCTACACTTTCTTCTATAGAAGGAAAGGGGTCACTCCTGTGACTCCATTCATCTGGGACCTGAAGATAAGCCAGTTATGGAGAACCTTATCCCTCTGTCATTTTTTTTTCAGGTTGTTGGCTCTCAGGCCAGAATTTTATATTCTGATCAGAAGGGTCGTGTGGCTATAGCTGTGGCTATTAATAGAGCCATTTCTGAAGGAAAGATTAAGGTTTGTCTCCCGTGTCTTGATATGCTCTGGTAATTGCATTTAATATCTGAGACTGGGGTGTCAGGTGGGGTAGAAGGAAGCTTCAAGCAGTGAGAGCAGAAGTGGCTATCATTTACATGAGGCCAGTTTGTGTTAGAGCTCAGTCCTCTCTGCCTGCCACCAGTATTGTGCTCTGCCAGAGAGAGGTGGGTTTAGAAATCTCTGAAATTTTGTTTCCTAATGAGACTGCTTAATTTTCTGTTTGGGCACCTACAAGAGAGCACAAAGCAGGGACTGTAGCTCCTTAGTAGGGCCCCAAATATTAAGACTTAAGGCAGAAGTGAATTGAGCAGATAATGGTCCTCAGTAGCAATGTCAATCTGTGAAAGATTCCACTGTCTTGTCCTTGGCTTTTTCCAGGCTCCAGTAGTCCTCAGCAGAGATCACCACGATGTGAGTGGGACTGACAGCCCCTTCAGAGAAACCTCAAACATTTATGATGGATCAGCCTTTTGTGCAGGTCAGTGAAACAGCTGAGGCTCCTCTGCCTGGGCCAGCAAGGAAATAGCTTTAAAACAGAAATAGCTTTTTTATGCAACATTTTTAAAATATTTTGTTTAAAAAACACCCTTTAATCCCAATTAATCAGATTTCCTGAGAAGCTTTGTGGGATTTAACAGTGATACAGACATGAATGTGGAGCTGGTTACATAGGAGAGATCCTGAACACTTCTAGAAATTTCATGAAAATGCACCAGATATGTCTGAATACAAATGGAGAGCAGTCTCAGAGGATTGTATCTTCTGTTTGATTTTAATTTTGAATCTCACTATTTCAAACAGGTGATCTGATTACAGCCATATTTCCTTGGAATCCACAAGATAAAAATCAGGTCTATAACAATATTTTGCTTAAAACAAAAAGGTTTACAGCTGTTTTCATTTCATTGCCCAAGGACTCAAGAAAACAGTCTGGAGTTTCTGAAAGGGACTTTTCTGGTCATAAAGGAATATTGATAGTAAAGGCATAAGAATAAAAGTTGAGCTTTGCTTCTCACTTGATGTGTGACTGTGAGCAAATAATCTAGACTTGCTCTACAAAAGGAGCCTTAATTCTGCACACCTGACCTGTGCTAACCAGACACTGCTTTTCAGTTTATGAAACCTTCTTTTAGAGAAATAGACCGCAGAAATATCAGGTTGGAGACATGAAAAAATTAATGAAGCACTAAGCACTTTTTAACCCTAAATCTTCTTCAATTTTCCATCTGTAAAGTGGAAATTATGGTAATAGCTTTAGCCCAGTAGTGTTTCTGTACGTCATGAACTGACAATCACAAAGAAGTGTGAGACTGTAGGATCTGCTGCTGTAGAATCAGAAATTATGATAGAGGAAGCTGAGCATATTGAATTACTTCCATTATGGGAATTCATAATAGAATCAAATTATGGCTCAATTTTAAGGAGAAGAGTTCCCTGTTAACTGGGTTTCCTGGTGAAATGAGGCTTTTAACTGTGTCCATCAGTCCCACTTCAATACTTTTTGAGCATGTTGGCTAGTTCTAATAGGCCAAATAGTTAGATGCCTTGAATAATGTTTGTTTCTGACAAGCTGAGAGAAAATGGTGCAGCTGCACCGAGAATAGAAATTCAAAGTAATGTCTCCATCTTAGCAACAGAAGTAATCATCAGGCAATGCCCTCAGAAGAGGGCAATCGAAACAAGGCTTGCTGAACCCCACTGCTCATCATGCTCTGTGGTTTTCTTTGCATTTTATGATTTATGTAATCCATTTGCCTTCTGCAAGGGCTTATCTAAAGCCTGTTGGCCACTGATATCACTGGTCTTTAAAACCAGGCCTAAATCTGTTTGACCAAATGAGCCTCTGGAGGCAATAAAAGAAAATCTTAGGTCGTCCTCTCTCCCTTCTATCCTCTTGTTTTAACACAAGTTTTGAGCTAGTTTGGGTGAAATTTGCTCCTCTTTAATACACAGGATATTTCCAGAATGCTTTTTTTGTCTAATTTTGCTTTAAAGTACCTCAGCCTGATGCGTCACTGCTGCCCTGCAAAGTGTATTTCAGCACAGACATTTGCTGCCAATGACCTTTATCAAGCCAAGGGCAGCAAGTTATTGCATTATTAGTTCACTCCTTGTCCAACCTCCACTCTTATCAAGCCAGTGGCTGAGGAGAAAATCTGTACATTAGAGAATATAGTGATTTAGATCTCTCCCATTCAATCTTGACAGCACTGTAATTATGATAATTGCGTTATTAAAGTGACATAATGTCAGATTAAAGATGCCATAATGGAGCTTTTGGAAGGGCTTAACATAGATTAGCAGTCAAGTAAACTAATTTTTCCATCACACACATAGCTGTGGGTCTGCAGATGTAGCTGGTGGGGATATTGTTGTTTTTCTCTTATTTTTTCCTGTTAAAAATATGGCAAATTATGTATTGAATCTTTCCTGAATTAAATCTGGATATTTTCAGTACATTTTACTCTTATCGTCTGTGTGCTTCTCTTTCCACCTCTCTGAGTATTAGCTTTAGCACAAACTGCAATGTGTGTATACAAAATTCTAGCGAACATTTCGGTGGAAATCATGCATTAATCAAATGATATCTGTTCGCTAAGTTATGTTTCTTAGGGGATTTTCATAGACAAACCTTATTAGTGGTTTCAGCAGTTCCTGTTAAGGGTAAAATTCCCACATCTTCAGAGAATTGGAGTGGATATAATTTTCATCCCAGCTTTGCCCCCAAAATGCAACTGCTTAGCTTTAGGCTGGCTTTCTGCACAGGGATGAAGTAACTCTGCACTCTGATCTGAAAATATTTCAAACTTCTGAGAACTGCAAGGCGTGCAGTGTTCCAGCTGCCCCGCCCACTTGGAATCCATACACGTGGATGTGTCCAGCCTTTTCTTTTGTGACTGAGGCATCCCAGAGGAGTGCATTGTGCTTCTTTCCACCCTGAAGAACTACCTCAGAGCTCAAGAGTGGTAGGTCCTTCAGCTGCTGGTGTTGGAGCACAAATGCAGGAATCACAACTGCCCTCATGAGCCACAGAGTAAAACTGGCATTTGTTTCCTCCCAAGTCAGGGCAGAGAGTGGGAGACAAATCTCTCTTGACTCCCAGGAACGAGGCGTTTGGTGTATATCTGTGAGAGAAGCTGTGAATAAAACCTGCCTCCAACCCTGCCTTCCCACAGCCCCAGTGAAGGTGCCAGTGGAAGGAGGGAGCAGCACAACATAAACATGAGCGTGGCCCATGAGTAACACCTTTGCTCTTCTCCCAGACATGGCAGTGCAGAACTTCGTGGGAGACTCGTTCCGAGGAGCCACCTGGGTCGCGCTGCACAATGGGGGTGGAGTTGGCTGGTAAGAGCTTGTTTGTGCTCCTAAAGCTGGCTCTGAATCCTGCTCCTACTGCTGTGTGTGTGTGTGGGGAGGAGAGACTGCTGAAACGAGGTGTGGTAACACAGGAGAACTGTGCTGTGATGGTGGGAAAGGATGGGTTTGGTACCACAGGAGAACTGTGCTGTGATGGTGGGAAGGATGGGTTTGGTACCACAGGAGAACTGTGCTGTGATGGTGGGAAGGATGGGTTTGGAATCAAAGACTGAAAGGACAAGTTATAAAGCAAAGTATGGTGGTGTATGACTATTTTTCCAATTAATGCTCCCATGTCCAGAAAAAGTGTTTTGAACACCGGCCACAGCACAGTTTGAAGAACTTAATTTGATGAACAAGGACAGTCTGCTGTGGCCTTTTTAAACAGATCCTGCTTCCAGCACTGTCTTCACACATACACAGCCAGAGTGTCAGTGGATGGATTATGTTCAGGTCTCCTCTTAAGCTGTATTTAAACCTGTGACCTTAGGACCCCAGTATAAATGCTCCCATGCTGAAGTGCAGTGAGGGGTTATTGAGACAAACCAGCTCAGTTGCCAACCCCAGTCTTTCTCTCCCTGCTTGTGCCTGGTAGCATTAAAGACCATTGCCAAGTAAGGACTGAATTAAACACCTCCTTCACACGACATGCCTAAGACACACGCCTAAACTGAAAACCAGAATGAAAGAAATATTCTATATGGAGATGGAAACTAATCTCCTCCATGTGCCACTGGAAGGCTACCTGGATTGGCAGAGATGCAGGAAGTAGGAAAGCCTGGCCACACTGCAGTCTTTAGTTCTGTTTTGTACTTTCCAGCATATTCCAGCAAAGCCTCTCCCATTTTACAGTAATGTCTTCATTTGGTTGTATCAGCAACCAAAAGAGGCACAAACCTCTGTTAAATACTATGGCAAACCCTCATCCTTCCCTGTTTCAAACAGTGTTGGAATATGCCAAAAACAGCAAGCCAAAGAACTTGTAGCAGATGTTATCCTCAGAGACATTTTATGATAACTAATTGTTATTCATCTGGATGAGCTGAATCTAGAAAACATCCCTTCAGGTCAGCTCAAGAACTCCCTCACTGTACTCATAATTCCTTTGATTTCTGTGACATAACTACTGCATAGAAGGGTGCAAGAGAGCAAAACTGAATAATGGGAAAAGAAAACTTTCTGAGGACTTAAGTATATGGAGTGAAGATGTGCCTCTGCTACTTCAGTAATGAGAAACCCAGCCATGATTTCATTCACAATTTCCATAATTCTGAACGGAAAACATGTACCAGAATGTTTCCCTACTCTGGTCATCTTAGTCTGAGGCTCCAGAGATAGCTGCAGACAAGTTCTGTCTAAATTTTCTCAGCTGAGTTCAACCTTTTAAAATATCTGCTTATGAAATACAAGCAAAGAAAATCACTTTTCACAACATGTTTAGCAAAGTATTTGGGATATTTTTATGATAATTATAATTATTAGAGTTGCTAAAATAAATTGATTGCTTATGCCATCAATGTTCTTTGCATTGAAGATGCTTAATTCAAATGATACAAATGATCCTGTCTGATCTCTCTAAGGCCAGTCCTTCCAGGACACTTTTAGCTCTCTGGGCCATTCAAAGGCAACTTGGCTGAATGGTGAAACTGCCCTTAGTTCTGGAAAACTGGCCCTGACCACAGTGCAATTTCAATTATACTGTTTTAGTTGTTTTGTAAGTGGAGTTACATCATTAAAAGAAACTTTGCCACAAGGCAGAGCAGATTTATGCTGTAATTTATGTAATGCATCAGAAAATTAGTGTGGGGCTATTCACTGAAACCAAAATATCTCTGGAAAAACAGGGTTTGGTTTTCCTTGTCGTTTCTTATGGCTCCTTGAGAGCTTGTCTTTGCAGAACAGTATCTGCTCACCTTTTTCTTGGTGCAGTCATAGCCCTCTGTGATCAAATTACTCTGCCTCAGTGAAGAATGCAGGACCTGAAAATTAGGTGTGTCTCTGCAGAGCCCTAACAAGCCAGCATGCTGAGGCTCAGCTGTGGGGACCATGCTGTGTCACTAAGTGCCCTGGCCTGGAGAGCCCCCAGAGTCAGGCCAGGCAGGTGGTTCTGCTCGGCTTAACTAACCTGGCACCACCCTGGCTGGTGAAAGGGCTGCACCCCTTTGCCCTCTGAGGAGAGGGAGCAATAATTTAAAGGTGGCAAAAGTAGAAAAACAACCCCCAGCCATAATAAATTCTTTGCCTAGAAGAGATAGATGCCTTTAGTTTTTGACCCTGCTTTGCTTTTTCTCTGGAGCACTAAAAATCCGCCTGACTTTGCCATAAAGAAATCTCCACATGTTTGATAAACTCTTCTTGTCATCAGCTGATTTGGACATGCGAAAGTGGAAGTTTATATATATTTATAAACAGAAATACACATGATTAGAGAGAAGCCCAGTTGTCTTTGGCAAGGTTCTGCCCTGGGAGTTCAGACATGGGCAATTGCACTGTGTTTAGCTGCCAGTCCTCCCTGCAGAGACTGGGCTTGCCTGGAACTGCTGCCAGATCTGCTGTGTCTTCCCATTCAGACTGCACAAGTGCCTTTACATGCTTTATTTTCTGTTACAGCTTTGTGGGACAAACAGGAAAAGCAGGATTAATATTTATTTAGCTGGAATCTGCATCACATGTACTCTGGGAGAGATTTAAGATTAACATAGCCTTGACTATAATTACAGCAAATGATTGTTATTAATTTTTTGCTGCCTGCTTGTTTGCAGGAGAATGTATATTAGCACAGAGCCTGGATAACTGTAGTAACAAAAAGGCAGTAACAAAGGCAGAAGTGCAGAATTGATCTGCACTGTTGACAGTGTGACATCTTGATTGTGAGAGAGGCCTTGTTTTCTTTGATCATCTGAGAAGGAGACATCTGGAAATTATAGGAGGTAGCTTAGGTCAAAATGCCACATGTTTCTTTAATTACCTGAAAATGTGACCCAATGCTAATGAAGGCAGAGAGGTTTTTCTAGAAAATCCATCATAACAAACATTGGCATTTAATGTAGGGGTGATTTTAGACAGTAGAACAGATCCTGGTGAGTGATTCTGATTTGCACTGGAGTAACTTCATAGAAATCGATGGATAGGCTTTAAATTTACCAAGTGCAAGTAGATCAGCTGCTCCTTGTTCATGCCAAGCTTCAAAGGATGCTCTTTAGGGTACTGTGGGCAGAGGGAAATTTTGCCACTGGATATGCCATCTTCCTACATGGCATATCTTTATAAAACACTGGTCCAGAGATCTGGTTTCTGTGGCTTTGAACTTTGACACTAAAGAATAGTGCTCTATTCTTTGGTGTCTGTACACAGGAGCAGCAGAGTATGGTGGAGGAATTGGCCCTGGCACAATCGCATTTGTTGTCATCCAGTCTGGTCTCCTCTTTTGGAGAGGACTGTAACAATATGAGCTATTCAAAAGGTAGAATTTGCAAGAAATACAGATGTTTGGCTGTTTGCATTCATCCCCAGATAAGACTAAGAGCAGAACTAGTGAAAGACTTCACACAGCAAAAATATCCTGAGTATTAAATTCCAGGCTGAAAAGAGTTGACAGTGTCAATCAAAAAGAATACTTTTATTTTGAAGAGTCATATCTTAAAATATTCAAACACCTCAATTGAAATCATAACTTTGTTTCAAATTTTCCAGTTAAAAAACCTAATTCATTTCATGATGTTCTGCTGTGAGAACTGTCACTTTCAAAAAAACTGCGCCTTTCAATAGAAAATGCATTTGTACTAGTGACATGTCTGATAATGGAAAAGTGAAGGGAATTCAGAGAATGGCAATGTGATCATGGTGAGATGTGGAGCTCTGTGTTCTGTGCTGAGCTCTGTGATAGGGTCCTGCTTAGCACACAGATACTGCATATAAGCAGTAGGAAGGGAATTAACGCCACAAGAGTAATAACACTCAATTGAAACTGAGCAAACGTGAGTTCTAGTTTCAGGAACTAGATCACAGGTCTGGGAGGCTGTAGTTTAGCCTCAATTCCCTATTTCCTCAGAAGCTCAAGTTACTGCTGGAAAATACATCTTAAGGAACAATTCCTTCCTGGACTGGAAGACTCTCAACTCCTATCTGATTAATGGACATATCTGATGTTGTTCTATGTAAATTTTTTAAACTTATATTAACTATAAAACTCAGAGGACAAAATCCTGCCTCCAGGCATTTCCATTAGTCTCTCATACCATGTACTGTTGTATGATATGCCCTGTCCCTCAGGTATTGCTGATGCTGAGCTCTAATGCCAGAACTCTCACAGATTTACAGCAAGATTAATCTCCCAGCTGCATCCACAACTTCTCACCATATGCCATGGAATGGGAGCTCAAGCAGGCCAGATTCTGAAGTCAGACAAGATGTTTTGCTCTACGTGTTTTCCCTGTCCTTTAAAACCAGACTGTTATTTCTCCCAAGAATAATCTGTTCGTTTTAACATATTTCTGTTCTTCTTCTGCCAATAAGTCTGCTTCCTGCAAAGTTGGCACTGATGACTTTAAACATCTCTGTATCTCATACTGAATGACTGTTTTGGGAATGATTGAGGCAGATGTGCATTAGGTGGTGGTTAACACTTTTTTAATAAAATGCTTATGCTCTGTCATTTGTCCCGAGAGAATATAAATGGATCCATCTGCCTGCTGCTGTCACCCTCACGATCCTGGCTAGATGGCAGCTGTAGTGCAGCAAACATGAGGAGCTTAACCTTTAAAAACACCCTGAGATGGGTAACTCTCTGGCCCATCGGATCTGTTAACCTTTCTTCACCTGTTTTTAGAGCCAGTACACAGTGCAGGACTCAGGAGATACAGAGCAAAATTAATTTTTGGCATCCCTGCTTGCAGCAGATCCTGACTGCTAGATGGGCCTTACAAGAAAGGTGGACTAGGCTTGCTGCACATCAGGAAATTCGGCCTTATCCTGCTAAACACTCTTTTTCTTTTTTCATAAATATAAAACATCACTGATAATCTCTTATTCAGAATAATTTCTGTATTCTCATTCTTCTTGCAGTACAACTGAACAAATTAGCTTCTGTAAATTTTGTGGTATTGGTTTGGATTATTTTTACTTCATGCTCTTACATTTTATTTTAGGGGTGAAGTGATCAATGGGGGATTTGGCCTGGTTTTGGATGGGTCCAAGGAAGCTGAAGAACGAGCTAAGATGATGCTCAGCTGGGATGTTTCCAATGGAGTAAGCAAAACTCATATATATATACTTTATTTTTTTTTAATCTGGGGAATCTTGCTTGTACACAGATCAAAACACAGAGTTTTGCTGGTGGAAAAGAGGTTTATGATTTCTCTAGCTGTTGGTAGAGTTTCATGCTGGCAGAGAATTTGGATCCTTGATTTCATAGCTGAAAATGAATTGAAGTGACATTTTCCTTGTAAAATATTTTTCCCACTACAAAAGCATTGACTGCTTAAATGGCACTGTTATCTAAAACTAATGCTAATTTTACAGAGCTGGGATGGAGTGCACAATTATATCTGGTGAGGGAATTTTGTAAGTTTATAAAGTACCTGTCTCTACCAGTGTTTATCTGTCCAATGTTATGCATGGAAAAGTACCATGTCTACCAAAACACTACTCATAAAACTGAAGTATTACAAAAATTACTTGCAAAATCAGAAGGGAAAGTAAAAACTGGCAGAGGGTCTGAAAGATTTATTGTCATGAGCTGAGTGCCAGTGCTCATGCAAATATGGTGCAAGGTGGGTGTGGCAAGAGAAATGCCTGATTTTTACACCTCTCCATTCTGCTGTCTGACAGGTCGCCAGGCGCTGCTGGTCGGGAAATGCCTTTGCTTATGAAACCATCTGCCAAGCAATGAAGGAAAATGGCACACTGAGGGTGACTCTCCCTCACAAGGTGGTGGATGAGAACATCTTGGAGCAAGCCGTGAAACATTAGTGGTACTCCCAAGTTGCTCTTGCAAATATATTTGAAGTTGCTTCTTTGATATCCTGTTTAGCTCTCTGGACAAATAATAAAAGCGTTGCAAATGTCTGTTCCATGTGAGTTCTTTTTTCCCCCTCTCTCTTACTTATTAATGGGGTAAATCTGTTTGTGTTTGTGACAAGTCCACCAGGAACAGTCTTTTCACCAACATATTTGCAATAATGTTTACTGTAAGAAACTGTTTGTGATGGGAAAGGAATGAGAATTTTTTCCCTGAAAAATTAAATGGAAAAATAAATCCCCCAACAACAAAACAGTCACTTATTCCTGATCATATATAAATTGATGTGTGTACAAAAGTGATTCTTAGCTGTCCTGTCTCAGGCTAAGCATGGCCCTTTCTCAGCACACAGGCTTTATTCTGATATGAACACAGTGGCAGCAATCCCTTCACCCCTGTGAACTTTCTCTGGAATATCACTCAGTCTCCTGGCACTGTATCCATCACCTCTTGGAATGGAAAGGGGTATTACACACAGAAACCTGCCTGTGCTGCTGCAGAGGGGATGTGATGAGCTGCAGTCTCAGGACAGCACAGAGTGCTCAGGACTGTGAAACTCTACCCCTGCCCACAGGTGAGCACTCTGCAGCTCTGCATTGCTGCTAAGAAAAGGGAAGTGTTTATTTTGAATCACAAACGAGTTCTTCACTCTGTTCACGTACTGTGTCTGTCTCCAGATGAACAGTGAGAGTCTGGCATCTGCTTGAAACCGAGCCTTCTGTGAAGTACAATCTGCAGTTGATAGGAATGGCTTTACATTATGGAAAAAAACCACCCACATTGCCAATTTATATGATTGAGATGGGAGTAGCTGTCAGGCAGATTTGACAGCCTTTCCTTTGACATATGTTATGCATTATCTTATTAATAATCACAGTGGACTAGGTCCAAAGTTAGGGTATTGGTATTGTGTGAAACCACTCTAATCTTCATAGCCCAAAAACACTGGTGGTTCTTGCTTTGTCAAGAGGAACATCCAGAAAATACACTGGCTTTTCTTGTACCAAGGAATGTAGAGCTGTTCCATAGATTCATTTTAATTCTGAGTTGAAAATACACCACAAAGAAGATATTGAAGAAGTATTTATCATCAATTCTTTACCTTTGTATTATTCAGTACTGGGGTACCTGCCAGCATGTTCATATTTACATGCAGACACAAAATGAACCTTATTTTTGTCCTGGTAGCTTTATTTCCCAGAGGACATAACCTTACCAGTATAGCCATGTTTTATGTCTCCTTGGGAGTTTAAAACTCTGGCCTGCCTGTAGGGACAAACAGAACCCATCTGTATGAGTGCTATAAACAACTACTATTTGAAATTCAGATTATGAAGTCTATTAATGAATTAAGGCAAAATAGGGCACTGAAAAGCAGTGGACTACCAAGCAGCTGGTCTTATGTAGGACTATTCACGGGAGTTTATTTCGGTGATGTAGTATGTAGCTATATGTAGATGTTTAGATCTACTTTGGTCTTTTAACTGCAAATCTCAAGCACTTAACAAATGTGAACTGGCTGAGGTTTACAATACCTTTGGGAGGGCACATGGAAACACTAACCTGTTGCTGTCAGGGATGAAATAGCAGGGGGTTTCCAGCACACAGAAACCATAAACAACTCCAGTGCAAAGTTCCCTTTCTGAGCCCTGCTAAGCCTCGATTTATCTGTCCTCCACTGACTTGCAGAGAAGCTGAGACTGTGAATAGGCTATTGCTGCATGGGGGTGCTGATGTCATTTCTAGGTAGCTGACCTCACTGCTGGACAAAGGCAGTACAGGAAGAAGAGTTTTAAATCCATCCATCTGCAGGCATTACATCTGATCTGATCTGGGCAGTGGATGTACAGTCAGTGAAAGTTCTGCAGTGCAGCGAAGTCTCAAGCTTGCCAGGCTGAACCATCCCTCCTATGAACCTCAGCACCTTAACGCTTTCCTAAAATGCTGACACTTATCCTGACAACCTCGTGCATGGTTGCAGATGGAGGCAAGAGCTTGGTGACAGGTTTTACATCCTTCAACCAGGGATGCACTTTTGTGTGATGAACTCAGGTGCAGACCTATGTTTTCCTAGGAACAAGAAGGAAGGGACTGCAAAGACCCCCATGGGGAGATTGAGATGGCTGGGGCCACCAAGGACAGGGAAGACCTACAGCCATTGGAGCTCTGGGTGTACCCACAGCTCCAGCTTCCCCGGAGCTGCGTGTGCCCCGCCGGGCTGCAGGAATTTTGATGCTTCGAAAGGAGGAATAACCTGAGCAGGAGAAAGATCACAGCACCATCTGCTGGCACTGCTCGCCAGTCCCACGGCAGGAGGGAACTGCTAAATTCCCCATAGCAAATACGGGATAATTTTACCTTTTTTTTAAGTGTTGGAGAGCCATAAGTCAGCTGAACATTCTCCCAGAGAAAGCTTTGCCCAAGAACAAATTTTTTAAAAAATGCACTTGTAGGATTATTTTTTAAAATTTTAAAAATTTTTTAAAAAGTAATGTATAAAAGCTGAATTTGTAGGATTCTTTTTCCTTTTTTTTTTTGGTGCTGGTCTGTCTTGGGTGATGCTGTACCATGGTGATGTTTGAACAGTGACTTTGCATTGCTCAGGGTTGGCCCGTAGCGCTGTTTCCCTATTCCTACTCATGGTAGGCAGGGTGTTTTGCTAAAGTATTTCCCTCTCTCAGCTCTCTGAGCTGCACCCTTAGCATTGCTCCCACACAGCACGTCCGGGGACACAACCCTCCCCTTGTCCTTGCGAGGCCACATCTGGGGTGCTGTGTCCAGTTCTGGGCTTCTCAGTAAGAGAAAGACATGGAACCACTGGACAGTGTTCAGTGAAAGGCTATGAAGATTTGGGGTCTGGAACATCTCTTGAATGAGTAGACTGGGGGAGTGGGGCTTGTTTAATCTAGAGAAGAGAGAGGGGATCTCATGAATCCATAAAAATATCTCAGTTAGGTGTCAACAGGATGATGCCAGAGTCTTTTCAGTGGTGCTCAGCAACAAGATGAGGAGCAATGGCCATAAACTAAAACATGAGAAATTTCACCTCAACATGAGGAAGAACTTTACACTGAGTGTGGCAGAGCACTGGAACAGCACCCAGGGAGGGCGCGGAGTCTCTCTGCAGCCACTGAAACCCCACCTGGACGTGTTCCTGTGTCACCTGCTTCGCGGTGACCCTGCCTCGCCACGGGGGTCGGACTGGCTCATCTCCAGAGGTCCCGTCCAACCTAAATTCATCTGGGACTCCTCCTGGCCGCTAACAGGGACATTGGCACAATCTCCATGGCCTGAGACGACTCCAGCGGTGCCAGGCTGGATGTCGCATGAGCCGCTGCCGGTTGTGCCATTCCCGCCCCGGGCAGCCCCGCTCCGTCCCGTCCGCTGCTCCGCTCTCCGGGTTTCCCCGACGCCGCCCGCGCCGCGCCCGCTCCGAGGCTCCGCGCTCCGCGTTTCCGCTGCGGCCCGCGCCGGCCCCGCCCCGCGGCTCCGGTTTCAGGCGCTGCTACAGGGACCCCCAAGATGGAAACGCAGGGGCTGCCGGCCGCGGAGGCGGCCCGGGCCC